>JAMZAV010006301.1:0-36959 GCA_024449915.1 Sweltsa coloradensis
AACTTCTAACCTTGAACATCTTCTATTTATCTGGACAATGACAGAATTAATCCACTAATTGTCCGTTGACATCACTATAACATTGGAGCAACAAACAAGCCTATGACATCTTCATTTCCTTGAATGTTATGTTATGTTGAAACGGCCTGATTGTTCTGTTTTCAGTCGGTTAGAGACTCGGGCCAAGAACCTGTTCCCGTCCACTTTAAGCAGAGAGAACCGGCTGTCCACCAGCCGTGACGTAGCCAAGGCCCCACCCACTTTAAGGGGAGAGAACCAGCCGTCCACCAGGACGTAGCAGACACCACTGGAACATCCGGGTGAGTCAACATATTCTCTTGGAATCTTAGTCTTGCGCTATCAGAGTACATTTTCACAAAATTGCTCACTTTTATTATTAAGGCTATTGTACCACCTCTGGCCGATGATTTGAAAGTCGAAGAAACATGTCTGAAAAGTTTGCTGAATGAAAGAAGTCATTTAGAATAACAAAAAAAAAATGTGAATTTTTTGGGCGGGACATAACCTCACTTTTGGAAATTATATTTAGATTTTTGGACAAAAGTGTAATATACAAGACTAGCTCAAAATTAAATTTTGAGAATCGGTTTTCTGGACAAAGTTTCTAAACGTCTTTAGCTATAGCTTGACTATAGCTAAAATAGTTTTCTGAAAATAACAGTTTGTGTACGAATTTTTTTGTCAAACGGTACAAAACTCGTATTAACACACACATGATAACACATGATGCATTACAATTATTCCCGGTACATGGAAGTGTGATTCATGGGCGTCCGCAGTGGGGGGGGGGGGAGGAAGCCGGGCTCTTGCCCCCCCCCTGAAATCCTCAATAAAGCAATTTTATTAATATATTAATTAGAGACTAAAAATAATATAAATATTTAAGGAATACGTTTTTCTTTACATTACTACTCAACATTCAAGCTTACGAGTCAACTATACCTATTTGAAACTTTTTTGGGGACTACTCCTGCTTCCAGTTGTCATCAGATCGATATGAAATTTTGCATAATTGTCAAGAAAGGATTTGGTCACTCTTCTAAAGTAAAAGATTACTAAACATTGTTAAGCATTATGCACAAACTAAATTCCGAAATTTATTAAGCGAGCGAAGCGAGCGTTTCCATTTGACTCTGCCGGAAAAATTAGTCACTGGTTTTTTTTTTTTTTTTTTTTGTTTGTTTGTTTGTTTTTTTTTTTTTTTGTTTGTTTGTATGTCTCGCCATAACGTTCGAACGGAGGCTCGGATCGAGTTGAAATTTTGACCATCCGCAAGTTTCGTTCTCGATTGAATGCCATTAGTTTTGTGGCAAAATCGTTCAAAAAGTTAAAAAGTTACATTAAAGTTAATCGAAAGTTTTTTTCTAAAACTTAACGGGGACAAAATCTGAGATAGCCAAATCATTTAGAATGTCCGTCCGGTCACGAATATGTTAATTTTATTTTGATCCGATAAGTAGTGTAGATGGAAATTACATTATAACAAAAGTAACGTTGCCATGGCAACAAAAAGACGCGCGAAGTTTCTAATGCACTGCCACCTAGAAGTAATCAAAATACTTTCGAGGAAGCAGTCTATTATTTGTCAACAAATAGTTTTCCCAAGGAGTCAAGGTCCTCTAGATGGCGGTGGATTTTGTTCACAAAGTAAAGGTTTACACACGGGTTTACCCAAATACCTTGGCAATAATAAATAATATTGGAAACATGGCCCTGTGGACAGCGAACGTCGCAAATTTTAAAATTTAAAAAAATGTGCAATGTGGGTCTAGCTATAGCACGTGCTCGCTTATCAACGCGTCCAACTGAGCGTTTCCTAGTTAATTTTGATGATTTTACCAAAATCCTAAAAATACATTTTATTTAGTTAGTTTTTTTGTGTTTGTTTAAAAAAAACTGTGCCACTATAGAAGACTGACATATACACGACTATAAGCTATGTGCAAAGTCTGATAACAATCTGATAAAAACTAGCATAAGGAAGAGTTCCAGAAAAAAATCACTACTATTGCAGACTCTCTAGTAAATATAATATTTTGTTCCATAATTCTCAACTAATAGATATTGTACAATGTTTAAAGAACAATGTGTATATTTTCCAACAGGACATTGGAACTCAAGGTGGACAATTGTCAGAAGAGTGCCAACATAGATAGATTGATAGATTGGTTGTTGGTTGAAAGTTCATTTATCAAAAATAAAAAGATTAACACAAGACAAATCAACAAAACAAAAACTTGATTTCCCACCCAAGAATACTGTCTAGTTCAATTAATTGCTAAACATCATTTACCTGTTTTACTAAAGTTTCTTTTGAAATAACCTAAACTAATTTTGTGTCTTTATTTCCTAGGAATCGTCTTTAGTGTCGACGCCGTCACCTTGGCTCAGACTCGCATTGTCCAACAAACTAAAACACGCTGTGATATTTGTAGACACTGGCAGTACGGTTGACTTGAGGGAGAGCCACCTTCCACGACAATCAACACAAATAGTCTAAATCTAAAGAAGAGTATAAATTCAAAAATATATGTGTAACGTCAATTATTGCTCAACTTGTTGTTGTTGTTGTTGTTGTGTTGGGTTGTTGTTGTTGCACAACTGCACATTTGTGCGAGTAGTATGAAAACAAGTCAAGAAAATTGTTTCGAAAAAGAACAAATAGATAGTGGTATCATTCAACAGCTTTTATATTCGTACCAAAAATTTACTGATGGAAAAAGAAAAAACCACTATGTGCTTAAATCTAAATCAAATACTAAGCCTACTTGAAAATACTCGATTTTTTTACTGTAAAATTTTTCAAAAGGTGTTTATATATGTGTTTTGCAATTGTTTTTCAAATTAATTTATTCAAATGTTGTACACTGCCTACAAACATGTTTGAGATATGTAATTATTACACAATAATAGTCTAGAGTAGAGATGTCTCTGCAATTGCAATGATTTATTTGAAAGTAATTGCTTTTTAAAACAATATTTTCAATGTTGATGTTATTTGTTTGGTGTGTATTCACAAATAAATTGGTAGGTACTCTTTGTTTTTGTTTTCTAGTGAGAGGCCTTGGGCGCTGTTGTGTATGAAGTAAGGGTACATTCTACTTGTAATCTCGTTTGGGTTGGCCAGTTTTCCATTTAGCGTAACATGTGCTTTCCGGCCTGTATCTTGGAAAAATTGTAAACATTGTAATGTTTATTGGAGGTTGTGAAATTCTTGCATGATTTTTCATTTGCGATTCTTTGTTAAGAGTGCTGTTTTAACCCGTGGGAATTTACGTAGAGAGAGAGAGAGCTTGCTTTACCGGACTCAAAAGGCAGGACTAGCGATATTCCAATCATGATTTTCGAGCCAATAACAGCGCGGGCGAGCTATATGATTCACAGTCACCCGAGATACGTGTTACGCTGTGCACTCGCTGACTGACTGAGCGGGTCCCACTGCGCATAGACCCCGCACGAAGTTACATGAGTGAATAATTGTAGCTTGTTAGTTGTTTCAAACACAATCACTTCGCGATTGTCTACGGTATTTTATTA
The DNA here is from genome assembly GCA_024449915.1 of Sweltsa coloradensis. Taxonomy (NCBI): domain Eukaryota; kingdom Metazoa; phylum Arthropoda; class Insecta; order Plecoptera; family Chloroperlidae; genus Sweltsa; species Sweltsa coloradensis. The sequence goes on from JAMZAV010006301.1 coordinate 3,559, forward strand.
TACTGCACGTCTTTAATCTCTCATTCCCAATAGAATATGATTATTTTATTACACATATTATTAGGACACTATTAATCGTTATACTGGAAATACGAGTAGGCAATTAAGAAAACAACGAATAAAAAGTTAAAAACTAAAAAAATGTAACCTGGTACTGCGTTTGTCTTGAGCGACTTATTGTTGAATTACGACTGAAGGAAACGTGGAGACACAAGTGGAATGGTGGCATCCATGTCAAGGTGAAGATAAGCAGTGCTAGGAACTATCAAATTCAATTCATTTTGCAATCATAAGATGTCTTGTTTCTCGCTTCTTACATCGCGGTTAATAATCAATCGTACTCAGCCTACAGAATTAGTTAACTTCGTTTAAATGACCAAGACAAGAGGACGTATAATCAAAGATTAGTAAAAATTAAATCGAATACTAAATAAATTTGATTCTCAACAATAAGCGTTCTGGTCGTTTGTATGGTGTAGGAGGGGGATAGTGCTGCGTGGCTGTTTGCAATAAACAGATCCTCACATACATTGCAGATAGAATTCTGTGCTGTGTGTTAATTTTGTGTCGTATTTGATAGATTGAGAGTTTTCCCATACATCTTCTTCCCATAGTATCCAAATACGCATTTACAGGAGTAAAAATTACACACACACGTAATTTTTTTTTCACACGCCGTAAACTTTCTCACATTTTCACTAGCAATACTCGCACTTCTACAATTACATTTACCACCTTACCTTACCAAACTCAAAACAGTAGGTGAAGATAATAAACAAGTACTCGATCATAGATATAGAATAATATATGCGCTACCGGTCGGAGGCAGAATCGCATTTTTCAACCGCTTGCAGACCTTCAGTGCTCCCATGATAACATCAAAATGACTGGCCCGAAAATTATGCAATTTTGGGAGAAGTTAGATAGTTGTATAGTGTTTGCAACATATTGAACATATTGCTAATTTTTTTCACAATTTTCCACCTAAAAAATCAAGAAATACGACAAATTTTATAAATTTTACGTATTTTTACGTATTTTCTTTTTTTTTTTGCAGAAAATGGGGGAAACAATTAACGTTCTGTTCAAAACGTTGCAAACATTATACAATTATCTAACTTCTCCCAAAATTGCATAATTTTACCTTACCTTACCAAACTCAAAACAGTAGGTGAAGATAATAAACAAGTGCACAGTCATTTAATCGTATCAGTCAATAAACGTAGCTCATATGCCACATAGACCAAGTACTCAATCATAGATATAGAATAATATATGCGCTACCGGTCGGAGGCAGAATCGCATTTTTCAACCGCTTGCAGACCTTCAGTGCTCCCATGATAACATCGAAATGACCGGCCCGAAAATTATGTAATTTTGGGAGAAGTTAGATAATTGTATAGTGTTTGCAACATATTGAACATATTGCTAATTTTTTTTACAATTTTCTACCAAAAAAATCAAGAAATACGACAAATTTTATAAATTTTACGTATTTTTACGTATTTTCTTTTTTTTTTTTTTTTGCAGAAAATGGGGGAAACAGTTAACGTTCTGTTCAAAACGTTGCAAACATTTGAACAATTATCTAACTTCTCCCAAAATTGTATAATTTTCGGACTAGTCATTTCGATGTTATCATGGGAGCGCAGAACCATTACGTTTTGGTCAAACTTTAACCTGAAAGAGACATATCGGAAATAAAGTAGATTTGAATAGATTTAAATAAATTCCCGTGTTCAATACCACATGAATACTTATACGATACGATACGATACTTATTATATACATCATGAAAATTCCACCACAGTCGTTTGTCCGCTGGAGAGCAAACGAAACATAAACACACATACTATTCAAAATATAAACAAAACACGAGCTATTTTCTCAAGATTGACATATTGGAGTCTTCATAACGCAATTCCAATAATAATAATTTTTTTATTATTACTCGATGAACGTATCTAGGGAAAGGAACACATCAATAATTGTTGCAAAATACAGCTGCTGTTTAAAATGGATTTGCATTCGAATCGAAACATAGCCAATTTCCATAATGAATTGCTTGATGATGGCTTGTTGGCCGCTCGATTTAATTACATTTGTATCATACTATATCCGATATTGGAATCAAGATTGCACTTTTATGGAAATCAATCCAAAAATTAAAAAAAATATATCCACACATTTTCTACATCTGCGTCATTGTAGAAGCGTAAATGATAGATTAGGGGAGAAACAAATGACGAAAGAATTAAGCAATATGACAATATTTTGACTTATGAGACTGATTGAAGGAAGGTCATCAATAAAATCGAAACATTTGCAATTACCTACTATTAAACTTTAAAAATTTAAATTTAAAAAATCATATCATGGGGATGGCCAAGGTTGAAAACGGAAAAATGGAAATAACACAATTTTGACAGCAACAAGGCAAGTTATCTCAAGAATGTGTGTAGGACGTCAGTGCGACGGTGCGACTGTGTGATTCACTTATTGGTGTGACCGAAAGTATTACATTACAACGCGGGGAACGGTTATCTGTGTTGGCCTGTCACAACACTCATTCAAGGTCAAATACAAGTGCGTGTATTGATCGAGTTCGTCTCCCGCTACCGAAAAACATCACTCCGACGTCGTCATTTTAATAATATTCGGAGTTCGGCGCGGAGTTCGGACACAAGTTGAATAATTTGAATGAAAATTTCAATATCCTCTTTCACCTTCCGTCAAAAAGTTCACATACTTGGTGATAGCCTGAGGTAGGAAGGAAAACTGATCACTGCACTAAGTGACTTCGAATTTTTGGTATGAGAGGGGTTTTCATGTATGCATGTATTGGGTTTCTTCGGGCTTATGACAATACTATGAATATTATAATAATCAATAGATAATACGCACTATAGACATGCACGACTGCCATGTTATTGTTAATAAAAAAAAACTTCGAATTTCGTTTACATAATATCACACTCCCATTAATCGAGATAAATAACAAATTTAAAACCTGAAAATAAGTGTGCCACAGTTACAAGATAACTTATAACTGTCTTGATCGAGACCAAATTATTGAATGATATTACGTCTTACAAATGTATCTCAAGTGAATGGCTCGTTATCTATTGGAGAATAGATGGTTGTTGATGTTTGCGAGAGTGTTATACGCGGAGTGTGAGGGGAACTGGTTGCTTGACGATAAACAGAGCATCACACATGTCTTCATTTATTTATTCTCAATATGCTTGTTAGCGAATCAAAGGCGCCAAGGATTTCCCCACATATTTTATTTTCACCTTCACCACCACCACCACTCGTCGTCAACATAGTCTCCCACCGAACGGAATATTCCTTTAACAAAATTTATAATGCCAAAGCAAGCGCTAGGTGAAGAAAAAAATCAATATTTTCTAATCAGTTAATGAACTCAGTTAATATACCAAACATATCCAGTTCGTACACCGTCTTATGAGCTAGATGTTTGTGGTTCTAAATAGATGATCCAATGCAACTCAAGACGATGAGTGGATACGGTGGAATGGAGAGTAGGCCTACGTTAGATTATTACTTATAATGTCATCGAACCCGCGTCCCTTTGGTGCCATAATATGCTTATCATACCTGCGCACTATGTGTGAACCACCATAAATGGCATCTTATAGCCTATTATAAATGAAATACAATGCATGCTGGATGAATAAAATTACTTCCTAAATGATCAAGGCTGTCCGCGGCTCCGACACAGATCCGAAGCGCACGACTCCTATAAATAATACCGATAATTAGATCGAATCCTAGGTAAGATATGGAAATTTTGAATTGATATGATTTTGATAAATCATGATCATGTCCAATACATTCAAAGAGACAGTAAGCATCAAGCTCAACTCCAAAAGTACCAAGAAATCATTATAATATAATAGTATTAAAATTACTCGTTTAATCCTTTACAATATGACACTGACTGTACAATAATGGCCTCTCGGCATGGGGATTGTTTAAAACACGCCCTAGACCCGGCCTGAAACATAAAACTGCAGAGAGCGCCACCGGTCGGAGGCGGAATCACATTTTTTAACCGCTTGCAGACCTTCCGTGCTCCCATGATAACATCGAAATGGATGGACCGAAAATTATGCAATTTTGGGAGAAGTTAGATAATTGTATAATGTTTGCAACGTACTGATCAGAATGTACTTTTTATTCCCCATTTTCCACCAAAAAAATCAAGAAGTACGTCAAATTTTCCAATTTTCACGTATTTTCTTGATTTTTTTTGGCGGAAAATGGGTGAAAAAAAGTGCATTCTGATCAATACGTTGCAAACATTATTCAATTATCTAACTTCTCCTAAAATAGCATAATTTTCGGTCCAGCCATTTCGATGTTATCATGGGAGCACGAAACCATTACATTTTGGTCAACTTTTAGCTTGAAAGAGACACCTTAAAGAGGAAATTAAATTTTGATTAATGAAATGGTTTGTATACTTGTATTTTTTCCCACAACCAAAATGGAACGCGATGATTAATAGTTTTTTTGCGAAATTTTACAAATTTTTCGACGGCATTTAAACATTCTTGTTCATAATAATATTTCAATTTCATTGTTCAATAGTTTTGATTTTATTATTAGACTAGTTTTAAAACTAGTTTGTTTCATCAAAGTCCCTCTTTCACTCATATTTCCCATACTTTTTCATATGGTGGCCCGAGGGCGATATAAACAGTATTGTACAGTTGCGAGTGCTCACCCAAGATTGTATAGTGTGTATACTCTGTCTGCGTACAGACGGTAAACACCCACCCACAGGGTGACGTAGGAGAGGGAATATAGTTGCTTCAGGGCAAGTCTTTCAGATTTGGAATTTATAAGCCACAGGTGCGATCCCTCATTGTAGCACGCACTAAAAGCACGTGGCTACAAAACATTTGTTCCATCATACATCTTGTAATACCCAAAGCCCTCTACGTACTTGTAGTCGAGGAAACGCTCTTCAGTCCTGAAAACTAGAGTGTGTTTGTTTGTTTACATGATGAGCCCATTTAGTACAGGGCCGTTGTGATATGACCCACGCATTCAAAAAAACAAGCAGGGACCGCTTGGGATTTATTAAGGTGGGTCTCCTGAACATCCCCAACAGAATCCCAAAAAATCCGGTTGCGGGTTATCCGCCATTTTGAAAATCAATTTTCAATTTTTTTAATTTTGTCGAAGAATGAAAAATTGGCTATATTGAGCGAAGTATTGGACCGAAATAGCTCAAATTTGTTTTAAATTGTTTTCAAAGAAACTATTAAAGCATTTGGTGCGCCCTGCTTTGATTATCTGGCGACCTACGGCCCATGATGGAAACTTTTACTCTTTTTCTTTCAATTATTGGAATAGTTTTCGCATATTTATCAATATAAAGTAGAAACTAACGATCCGATGAAAATTTGTTTCAAATAAAAGTTGTAGAGCATGAAAAAACACACCCATTTCATATTCTGGACTGTCTTCGTAGGGTGAGCAGTGTCAGATGATTGCTCGATGCTCTATCACTAGCGCAGTCCCTGGCCATAAGTCTCGTATGAATTTCGACCTCTATAGATTTTCTCCTTTGATCCTGTTAGGGTATACCTTAAGGATAAACAATCTTGGGTAAACATCTGGCATCCCGGGTCTAAGTTTTTTTTACGACTCCATCTTCTTTTGGGCACGCACTTGGTTTTCATACATTTTACATACTTTTGACAACATGTGTAATAAATCTGACTTTATATTTGGATTCTCCAACAAATTTCTAATTAAATGATTTGAATTTGCCAATTTGGTCATTATGGGAACATTGTGGGAGGGAAATACATATTATTATTAGTCCTGCAAAAAGGTGATCTATTTTCGTCAAATTGTGCGTTTCATGATAGACATAATAAAATTTGGCACCCAGTATACGAAAATGTAATGGATAATTAATTGACTATATAGGGCAATCTCATTATTGCCCCACGACACCAATGACGGCCATTTTACAAGGTGATCACAAAACTTATTTTTGAAAATTTATGACAGAATGTTGAAATTTGGTACACACTCATAACATGTCATTGAAAAATGACTGTTAAACAGGGCCATGTCAAAATAACTAAGACAATGGCACCAATGGTGGCCATTTTAGAAGATGGCCTACACACATTAATATGAACCACGTAAATTTTATGATAGAATCTTGTTATTTGGTACACACATAGGGCACTTCATTGAAAAATGTCATATTTATGTGTTATATCAATACTTTTTAGAAACAATGTGGTATGGATCCGCTATCGCGTATCTTGATAAGTTGCTATGGCATTAAAAACTACCAATAATACTGCTTATAATAATTCACTTGTTTTCCTTTTACACTGTAGGCAAATATTGACAAGTTTATTTAATTACACTATATTGTTTGAATGTTTATGCATTTTAAATGCGCCCAGACCGCGAGAAATCGATTTAAACACAAAATTACTGTTTTACGATGTTCATGAAAGCTTCCATAAGTATTTTAAAAAATCAGGTCTGCGAAATTAAATTTTGCATTTACCCGGAATAAGGGTTTTTCGATTGATGGTATTTTGAAATTTTCTCAAAAATGCTCTATTTGACTGTCCATTGTTAAGCACTAAATTGCATTTGAGGAAAAATTCTTTCTACACACATTGAATTGACTTAAATAACGATCCGATTACAACCAAAGTTGTAATCCAATATGGCTGATAATTCCTAATATCCACAACATCTAAGTGAATGATGTAACAAAAGAGTGTAAAAACAGCACGAAAAGAGTATTCATATTGTGGATATTAGGAATTATCAGCCATATTAGATTAAAACTTTGGTTGAAATCGGATCGTTATTTAAGTCATTTCAATGTGCGTAGAAAGAATTTTTCCTCAAATGCAATTTAGTGCTAAACAATGGACTGTCAAATATGGCATTTTTGAGAAAATACCAACAATGGAAAAACCATAATTCCGGGTAAATGCAAAATCTAATTTCGCAGACCTTATTTTTTTAAATACTTATGGAAGCTTTCATGAACATCGTAAAACAGTAATTTTGAGTTTAAATCGATTTCTCGCGGATTTATCAAACATAGTTTGATGCTGGGCGCATTTAAAATGCATAAACATTCAAACCATGTAGTGTAATTATAGAAACTTGTCAATAATTGCCTACAGTGTATAAGGAAAACAAGTGAATTATTATAAGCAGTATTATTGGTAGTTTTTTTTGCCATAGCAACTTATCAAGATACGTGATAGCGGATCCATATCACATTGTAAAGTATTGACATAACACATAAATATGACATTTTTCAATGAAGTGCCCTATGAGTGTACCAAATAACAAGATTCTATCATAAAATTTACGTGGTTCATAACAATGTGTGTGTCGGCCATCTTCTAAAATGGCCGCCATTGGTGCCATTGTCTTAGTTAGTTTGACATGGCCCTGTTTAACAGTCAATTTTCAATGACCAAATTTCAACATTCTGTCATAAATTTTCAAAAATAAGTTTTGTGACCACCTTGTAAAATGGCCGTCATTGGTGTCGTGGTCGTGGGGCAATAATGAGATTGCCCTATATAGTCAATTAATTATCCATTACATTTTCGTATACTGGGTGCCAAATTTTATATGTCTATCATGAAACGCACAATTTGACGAAAATAGATCACCTTTTTGCAGGACTAATAATAATATGTATTTCCCTATAAATAACCCCACAATGTTCCCATGATGACCAAATTGGCAAATTCAAATCATTTAATAAGAAATTTGTTGGAGAATCCAAATATAAAGTCAGATTTATTACACATGTTGTCAAAAGTATGTAAAATGTATGAAAACCAAGTGCGTGTACTTCTCGTATGCCCAAAAGAAGATGGAGTCGTAAAAAAAAACTTAGACCCGGGATGCCAGATGTTTACCCAAGATTGTTTATCCTTAAGGTATACCCTAACAGGAGCAAAGTAGAAAATCTATAGAGGTCGAAAATCTATAGAGGTCGAAATTCATACGAGACTTATGGCCAGGGACTGCGCTAGTGATAGAGCATCGAGCTATCATCTGACACTGCTCACCGCACAATTGTATTGCTTGTCATGTAGCGTTCGGCCATTGTTATCTACGAAGACAGTTTAGAATATGAAATGGATGTGTTTTTTCATGCTCTACAACTTTTATTTGAAACAAATTTTCATCGGATCGTTAGTTTCTATTTTATTTTAATAAATATGTAAAAACAATTTAGATAACTTTTTAAAAAGAGAGTAATAATTTGAATCAAGTCAATCAAGTCGCCAGTGAATCAAAACAGGGCGCGCCAAACGCGTAATTATCAAACAACCGATTCTTATCAAACATTTTAAAACAATTTTGAGCTATTTCGGTCCAATACTTCCCTCAATATCGCTAATTTTCCATTCTTCGACAAAACTAAAAAATCTGAAAATTGATTTTCAAAATGGCGGATAACCCGCAAACGGATTTTTTGGGATTCTGTTGGGGATGTTCAGGAGACCTACCTGAACAAATTCCAAATGGTCCCTGCTTGTTTTTTTGAATGCGTGGGTTAAGGCCTAAAATGAGCTAATTGCACTGTGCATGTTGATTTTGAGTAGCCACGCCTAGACGACCTTTACAAACTGCTGTTGGTGACATATATACTTGTACCATCGCGTTGACCTTGAAAATCACATTTAGTTGACTAGAAAAATTCACCTTCAGTTGACTACAACGAGCCAGTTTCTTTCAATTCTACTTACCCCATACTAGGCCTGCTGTAATTTTGAAAGATTAATAGACCGTTGATACACTTGCAAATTAACCATTTTCATTATCGCTATCGTCATTACGGAGGCTATTTTTATGTACGGTAAAAGATTATCCACTATTAAAAAAGGCTTCTACACAAATTAAATGTTTTTATATTGAAACAATAGGCGATTATCATAAATCATTGATTAAAAGTGTTTTAGTTTTATCATTCACTTGCAAATACGACAAGGGATTTCCTTTGGTAGATTGTCTTGTGTGGTACAGACGCAAGTCTGGTTGGAACACACCACTTGGTGACGGCCGCACGACCTGTAGAGCGAAATGACGTCCCTATAGGGTGGGCCGTGAGAAGGTGGCTATTTATTTCCAGTTTACATGGTGGGTTTTTTGGTTGTTTTAGCCGCGGCAATTGTGTATTGCTTTTTCGTGTCAATGAGTGTGTAATATTGTGTTTAAATTGTAATTATAACTTTTTGTTATGTAGATTTAGGATGTTTCCCATAGTTGAGATTTGCACATTTAGTGGCTGTGTCAACTAGCATTGGATTTTGCATCGTTTCAAATAGCACGTGTATGTTATGTGTTTTGTCGTCAATTTCACAACATACACCTACAATCGGTCTTTTTTATTACATTTTTAAACGTTATTGTGCAGTAGCAAGATTTGCGGCAGCTGTTTAAATATTTGTAACAAGTGAAGAGCGTTTTTCAGGGGCCCAGAAGTCATCGTGGCACAACAAGACACGACCCATTTAATGTAACGCATTTGCATACTTTGCGAATGTAGAAAAAATGTGTCGGAGAGAGAAAAATCTTGTCAAGGAGCAATGACACAGTCTACCGAACACTGGCAGTACGGTTGACTGGAGGGAGAGCCACCTTCCAACGATAATCAAGACAAATAGTCTAAATTTAAAAAAAGAGTATAAATGCAAAAATACATGTGTAACGTCAATTATTGCTCAACTTGTTGTTGTTGTTGTTGTTGGGTTGGGTTGTTGTTCATTCGAGTAGGTACCCAATTGTTCATTCGAGTAGGTACCCAATTGTTCATTCGAGTAGGAACCCAATTGTATTGCTAAATTTTGTAAGGTACTACTTTCAAGTTACTTTTTCTCCTTCACTTTTTCTACAATTATATAGAGAACTTGACCGCTCCAAATTAAGACTTTTCTAGCTTTATATACAACTCTGCTGGGCCTTCATACATTAGGACGTTGGATACAGTACACCACACTGGTATTCGATTAAATAGCCTATACAGCAAAGCAGGAGAACCATAATTACTCACTAGAAGGAATTACTTGATGCTTATAATTATGTGGCGTCGTTAAAAGATAACCCCAAAAATCCATCCTACAATGCAGTTTTAGATCCCCCTTTTAAAAATCTTTATTTCTCACGTCCGAAAGCAATTGGACCAGTATGCATTCGTTTGCTTGAGCTGTTGGAGAAATTGCACACAACATTACCTTTAGCCTTCATAACGTCGTACGGTTCAATTCCGCCATGGACGTTCTGCAAACCGACTTGCATCACACAACTGTCTCGATACAAAAAAAAGTCTTACATCCAATACTCTATTCCAAGCATCATTTCAAAAAGTACGTTCTCATTTTCTCGACTTTAGAAGCATCTTTACAGCTGGCTCTAGAATGGATGATTCGGTTGGTTGTGCTTAAACTATACTGATGCAGGTAACTTTATATTCCACCTCCACCCAATGTTTACTGTGTACAATGCTAAACTTTTTGCATTAATTTTAAGCCAATGTCCAAAGGAGTAACGAATGCAAGTTTCTAATCTGCACAGACTCGTCGAGTTCCCTGGAAGTAGAGTCTTAAAATTTAAAAGTCATCCCATAATTCACAAGATTCAGATTATACTTGCAAATCTTTCCTATAAACAATAGTCTATAGTATTTTGTTGGGTCCCTGGTCATTGCGGGATCTTGGGTAATGAAGTAGCAGACAAATGTGCAAAATCAGCATGCGAAAAAGGACAGCATAGACTGTCGGCTAATCATTCCTTTAGATTTAAAAGCATTTTGTAAACAAGAGCTTCAAGTGTCACAAGAGTTGCCCATGATTTGCAAATCCTCGTATCATTTGAATTGCTTGGTTAATTGCGAGAGGTGGAGGAATGAAGATAAATTTAAAGGTCGTCGGCGTAAAGATGGTGATGACAATATTTGAGAGAGGGGGGGCCGCGAGTCTCGTCACCCAAGCAGTCGCGTGCGCTTGGCTGCGGGCAAACGACCGTCGCCCCAGATTAAAAACTTGGGCATTGTTTATTTACTCTATAACGTCAAGTATCAACAATGTATTTAGCAAAGCCGGATACCAGCGCGAAATTTGGTATGGGGGTAGATAACAATGTCAGACTTAATAATCCGCCGGGAGGCAACAGATATCCCACCCCCAACACCCCATAAATCAATAGTAATTCTTAAATTTTTATCTACCACCATGCCAAATTTCATGCTGGCAAGTGTTGATCAATTACATCACTACTAGGGGTGGGGGGTAGAAAAAACATGTGAAATTAGGTTGATTGGAACTAAACAGGCCTATAATGTATAGAATACAACCTAAGAACCAATTCCAATTTCAAGGGATGGTAGAGGGCACTAGGGGTGAAATATCGTTTGCCTCCAACTAAACGGATTAGTAATTCTGACATTTTTATCTACCACCATGCTAAAATTCATGCTGGTAACTTACTATACAGTGTTTGTCACTAAAAGTATAATTATTAGGGTTGGGGTGAATAAATTGGGGTTTTTGTGTGAATGATTTGTTGACTGGACTAAAACACATTGACGCATTATTTTAATCAGTAGCCAAATGTAAATATTCATATTGTATTATATACGATCAAACGTTTTTCCCAAAGTTAAGGGTGGTAGGGAACAGTGGGGGTGAAATATTGCTTGCCTCCCGAAGGACTTTTATTTTTCAAATCAAGTAACATCATGCCAAATTTCATGCTGATGACTCATTAGGTGCCTCCATGGTGAATGCTGGAAATTAAATTATAAACTATTAGGGATGGGGGTTGCAAAAATGTGGTTTAGGAAATGAGAATAGGCCGATTGGGTTAAAACACTTGAAAACTAAATTTTAACATCTAATTTGAATAAAAATTCACTTTTGGGTTAGAGCTATGAATTATTCCAATTTGAGGGGATGATCTAGAGGGTGGAATATCGCTTGCCTCTCGGCGGATTATTAATTCTGATACTTTTTATCTAAACCCATGCCAAATTTCGCGCATGGAGCCCATGTGCTAGATATTTATCAATGGTTTTGAATTTAAATGGTTTAAATGGTTTTGGTTGAAAGCAAAAAGTTAAGAGTCTGCGGTACGTCCAAGTGTGGTCCAAGTTTCATAGTTTTAAGATGTACCGTTTTCTCTGTAGGCTCTTGATCCTCTCTGTCAGAATTCCCAGCCCGCCAGCCACCCAGCCGGAAGGTTTTCAACCAAATTGAGACACTATTTCAACACAGAACGGATTATCGGATCGGGATGATTTTTTTTTGGTAGGTCATGGACCACACATCAGGTCATATACCGAGTTTAAAGATTGCAACTCTTTCGGGACGGCGTGTGTAGATGGCTGAAAACCCCCCAACTCGGGTAGCTGTATACAGGGCTGCGAGTTTGTCGTCGCCTAGGCCCTAAGCAGTCGCGTGCGCTTGGCTGCGGGCGACGACCGTTGCCCTAGATATTTTAGGCCTAACTAAAGTTATTTCAATTAATTAAAACAATTCGTGGTGGGTAGCACATATACGACTGCAAAACAAATACCCTAGGCCTACAAAAGTTGTAGGGCCTACCGTACTTGAGAAAAGAATTCTCAAGAAACTAAGCAAAGAATCCAAAATAAAGTTTACGACAAAATTATTGGTTTTTCAAGATAGACAGGCTGCTATGAGACGAGTTTGTCTACACTCTGCCAACACTAAACATACATCATTTGAATCAAGTTGCACCAGTAGAGTGAAAATAAATTTGCTAATTTGCTTTGAATTTGCTAATACGTAGTAATGACCGGCTATGGGTAAGAATACACGATCACTCCGGTATGATTAATTATTTTTATTGCATGCGTGCCCACCTTCGAATGTCACGCCCGGGCACTGTCTCCACGGCAAATCCGCAAGAGCTTGCAAGTTGCAATGCTATGACTGCTATGATTGGATGAGCGAAGCGAAGACTTCAATTTCACTGACCCCCAAAAAATTTAGCTCGGGTGTTTTTTTTTGTTTTTTTTTGTTTGTTTTTTTGTCTGTTTGTTAACTCTCTACCAGGCAAACGGCATATCCGATCTTGATGAAAATTTGACAGGACCTTTGAAATCTCTGAACTTAGAGGTGTATTGTTTTTGGGTACAATCGAAGAAATATTTCTCATGAATATCGTACTTTTAAGATTTTTTTTCGATTTTTAGTGCGATATTTTCGTGACATTTGGGCCAATTCTGACCAAACGGGTGGGGCTACAACGTTCATATTATACATGGACATAAAGGTTATGGTGATGTAGTACCTTTTGAAAGAAAAAGTTGAAAAAGTTAGCCAGAATCCATAGAAATAAAGCTTTTAATATAAGTTTTTTGATTTTTTGTGCGATATTTTCGTGCCATTTGGGCCAATTCTGACCAAACTGGTGGGGCTACAACGTTCATATTATACATGGACATTAAGGTTATGGTGATGTAGTACCTTTTAAAAGAAAAAGTTTAAATAGTTGGCCAGAATCTATAGAAATAAAGCTTTTAATATAAGTTTTTTACGGTAAATAATACCAAATGACAGGTAACAAAAGAAACTTGACAACAATCAGCTACAATGCGTAGGCAGCAAAACAAAGAACTTGCAAAAGTAAAGATATCCCATGCAAACTAAAAATTTTAAAAAGCTCATCCATCAACGCGGTGGGACTTTAGCGTTTTCCTAGTAGGAATATCTTTACTATATATATATAACTATATATATATATATATACAACTTTACTATATCTTTACTTTTGCAAGTGCTTTGTTTTGCTGCCTACGCATTGTAGGTGATTGTTGTCAAGTTTCTATTGTTATCTGTCAATTGGTATTATTTACCGAAACAAACTTATATTAAAAGCTTTATTTCTATGGATTCTGGCTAACTTTTTCAACTTTTTCTTTCAAACGGTACTACATCACCATAACCTTAATGTCCATGTATAATATGAACGTTGTAGCCCCACCCGTTTGGTCAGAATTGGCCCAAATGTCACGATAAATATTGCACTAAAAATCGAAAAAAAATCGTAAAAGTACGATATTCATGAGAAATATTTCTTCGATTGTACCCAAAAACAATACACCTCTAAGTTCAGAGATTTCGAAGGTCCTGTCAAATTTTCATCAAGATCGGATATGCCGTTTGCCTGGTAGAGAGTTAACAAACAGACAGAAAAACAAAAAAAAAACAAACAAACAAACAAAAAAAAAAAAAAAACACCCGAGCTAAATTTTTTGGGGGTCAGTGAAATTGAAGTCTTCGCTTCGCTCATCCAATGACACCACGAGCCATTCGGATATCACCACAAAAGCAAAACTGTTTTGCTATAGGTCTGTTCTTTTGTCCATCAATTTTTACACCTTTGAAGAAATGAGCATTCTTTTGTCCAGGTGTAATTACAGTATTTCTTCCAAAGACGTGTTCTTTTGTCCAGGCGGTAATTACAAATTTTGCACCTGCCTCTTGAGGAGGTTTAAAAGGTGTAGCCTGGGTGTAGCTATGGAAATTCGCAACAATTTCAAAAGTATCACTGTTGTAATGTGCGATTGTTTAATAAATTGAAGATTAAACTGGTAATAACAAAATGATTTGGAATAGAATTGTAGAAAATGCACATGGCTGTGTTATAGAGTGAGATATCTTTTAAGTGTTTGAATTGATCGACAGCTGGCAACATAACCTCGAAATTTGCCGTCAGATTACAACAAAATTATTCTTTTGTCCATCCGTGAAAAATTACAACTTTTAACCCAATTTCTGATTCTGAATTTTAGGTGTAATTACCACAATTTGAGGTGGACAAAAGAACAAACCTAATGGCGCTCAATCAATGTAATGACAATGATACTTTTTTTCTAATTGCAAGTGGTAAAAACTACACGCGTTGCGTATTACATCAAGTGGGAGCCTAAGCCCATCACCACCCGACCACTACATTGACTACAATCTAAAACACAGAGTTTGTCAGTCAAAATAAACAGTGCTAATAGGCTAATCTTTGCTAGTACAAACATTGTTCATTTCATTGGATTTATTATTACGGTTCTTTGCGTCGCTCATATAGAGTAAAGACTAAAGAGCCTGCAGGTTAAAAAGCTGCACGCGGCTAGAGTCTCTTTGTAAAATATAGGGTAGGGCTATGTAACACAGTGGTAAGTAAATACTTATGTAGATTTGTCTTTGTCTTGACATTATAAAAATGTAGTTTACTAAAATCTTTTGTGTTTTACGCTTCAGCCAGTTGCCAGACAACAACGACAAGGCAATGGTGAGTTCAACAGCACGCTACTACCACTGAACCTAACCAAAGAGCCACACAACACACAGATTCCTTTGTGTAGGCCTAGGCGGCCTAAGATAAGCCAACACCGACCAATACAAAGTAAAAAACCTTCGTCTTTTTAGGCCACTATTCTACATGGTAGGGCCTATCGTTGCTAAAACATACCTCATGAATGAAATCTATCCTTTGTCCAGCTTGGGTATGGTTGCACTCCCGGCGAACACGATGCACTAGAGCACGCACAACACGTATTAACCCTTTAACGTTCACGCACTCACTGAACAAACGTGGCGTGGGCCGGCGCGCTCCGTCAGGGTGCCTGACAGACACCAGCGCCCACGCGGTCGCCACACACACTTGTAAACTCGAGATTCCTTGCGGAATTGCGGTGCCGAGAGCCGTATAAAGTACCGCAGGTTGGGGGGAGGGGGGGGGGATGGCAGGGCGGGCATTGCCCCCCCCCCCTCTGGAATCTTCTATATAGCAATTTTATTAATATATTAATTACAGTCGAATAATAAAACTATTTATACAGGCGCGTGTTGAGTGCAACACGATAGAGGTAGCTCACTCGTTGACACTTGAAACGTAGGTTCAATACCAGCCACCGGCAGTCTTTACTCAAGATTCTCAGTGACGAGGGCATAAGGAGGCTCTTGGGCATTTCCACAACCAGGACCTATCCTCACACTTTCTACCAAGTTGTCCCTCTGCTTTCCTACCACCAACCACCGCAAGAGTGAGAGGCAGGCGCATAGGAACTCTTTTTTCGAATGGGGGGAAGCAGGGGGCATGGTAAGAATATCCTTGTGGCAGGGGCGGCGGGGGGAGGTTGATGCTGAAGGAATGGATGAGCTAATGAACGTTTTGCTTGTGCATCATTCCCACTAGGCACAAGTCAGTCAGCACACCCTAGGAACACAAAACCCCAGGTATACCGACTGCTCCTGGTTTTTTAGTTGTAGCCGATGTTTAACATTATGAAGATTGGGGGGGTTGAGGTCCATGGGGGAGGGGGGGGGGTCACGAGAAGAAGTGGTGGGAATTCCCCCCTTTCTACACGCCTGGTGAAAGATAGTTTAGTTAGATAGTTTAGTTAGTTAGTTTACACACTACTTCACCGAGGATCTTCCCAAAATATTTCTTAGCCGCAAAACTATTGGGATTGATTGCTATTAGAAAGTCTTTGGAGATTCCCTCTCACACCATAAACCCAGTTAGTCATCAAAGGGGGCAAATGCCTTCGCGACCAAGAACAGAGCTTATCACACCGACAGCTGATGTAACCCGCGCGTTGGAGACTTGACGGTCCTGTACACTCCTCTGGCAATCCCGACTGAAAGTTATTTACTTGTTTTCTCAGAATAATGCTGAGAGAATAATGCTGAGATACTGCAGGGGAGAGCCAGGGACGTCGGCAGAATTTTTCGCAGGGGGGGGGGGAGGAGGGGGCATGGAGGTTAATAAATAAACAAATAATGTATGTGCAATAGATGTGATAAAGTTGAAGTGTTAGTATTAAATTCGATAACTTTTCAACAGATTCTTTATACCAGTCGGTTTGAATATCAAGTTTGGCGGCAATCCACGGCATTGTTGAACTTGAAGTCATTAAATTTCATACAAGGGCGAGTTATAAAACACCTTGAACTCTTTTTGAAACCTTTGGACTGAACAGTAAACAGTTTTTACAAAGAGGTCCGCGAGCGACACCCGAGTAGGCTAACCATGGATATTGTGATAAACTGATAACCAAGCTAGCCGAAAATTCCTCTTGCCTACAGCGTCTGATGAAAAGTCGCAAGTATGGTGGTCCATGGTAACTAAAGGAGGTATTTTTTTATTTCCATTTGTTAAATTATTAAAATTGTGATCATTTATATAATTGCCTACATCGAGGGAGACGATAGGACAGAGACTGAAACGGTGTTGCACTTGTAGATGTCAAATCTAAAAACGAAACAATACTCTATTAGCTAACAACATGGCAAGTCTTGAAATGAACTAACCCAAACAATGCATTTAAATTACGTTCAGATACGAATTAAATAATCGATCCAGCTTTCACCTATTAGCAAGGAAAAGAATACATCGCCTGTGTCTACTTGCCGCTAAATTTAAAAGTGGGGATTAATTACGGAAATTTAATTCCTGAATTGAAATTCCAGGGGGGGGCAAGTGCCACCCCTTGCCCCCAAGTGCCGACGCCCCCCCCCCTACACAATACACATAGCACAAGTGCTCGGTAGTTCCAACATTTCTCCGTCCTCAGCGCCACAACATGTGAAGCCAGAAGCTGTCTGCACGTCTGCTCATAAGCAGCACGTGGTCCGGACGGTGCGCCTGCAGGGGAGAGCTCAGGCAGCCCGCTGTACACATAGCACGTGCTCGGTAGTTTGAACATACTCCGTGAGCGCTAGCGTACGGGACGGCCGAGCACATGGACAAGATTTATTGATCCGTGGAAGTACACACGTGGTCCGTAGTTTCAACATACTCCGTCGGCGCCACCTTACGGTACTCCTGCCGCCGAGCAAACGGGCAACCCGCGTTACACCTCTGCAGCTACAAGGTCACTCGGAAGAAGACGTACAAACCCAGCAAACACAGTGGTGCAGGGCACAGTCTGGGCACGCACTGTTCGTGCTGGCGGAGTGCCGGGTAACGGGCATGTAACATTTTGTCCTGCTGGGCGCGTACTGGCGAGGTACTGCTGCCAATATCACAATCTACTCACGGTCATGTGTCAACGTGCGATACCGGGCGCGTACTGGCGAGACAGTGCTGTCAACCGTACAGACGGGTAACGGGCACGTATCAACGTGTCCTGCAGGGCGCGTACTGGCGAGGCACTGCTGTCAACCGTACAGACGGGTAACGGGCATGTATCAACGTGTCCTGCAGGGGCGTACTGGCGAGGCATGCTGTCAATCGTACAGACGGGTAACGGGCATGTATTTCATTTCATTTCATTTCATTCTTTATTCACAGATTCTTACATAGAAAAAATATACCCTCTCCTGAGAGAGAGGGAGTGAAATAACTAGCATAGTCATTAGAATTAGAATATAAATAGTAATACAATAAAATATTTAAGAGAACAATTAATAAGAATAAACATGCATACGTTATGTGATGGACTAGAATGAAGATGGACACAATATGTGTTAGTTAAATTCAATTTTTGCATTAAGGAATTCCTCTAAGGAATAATAAGGATTATGAATGAGAAAAGATTTAATTTTAATTAAATGATGTTGGAGTATCGTTTTTGATGGATTGTGGAAATTTATTGTAAATTTTACTACAGAGGTAGCTTGGACTGTTTTTAAATAGTGAATGGTTGAAAGTAGGAATGAATATGTTAGAGTTAGTACGCGTTTTATGAGAGTGGTTTATTGCATTGGTTAAAAAACAGTTCAGGATGAGAGTGTGCAAATGTGGAAGCTGACAAAATTAATTCGGATGTAAGGGGTCAATATATGAAGATTAGTGAAATGGGGTCTTACATGAATGTCGCCTTGATATACCGGCGATTATTCTCACCGCCCTTTTTTGTATTATGAATATTCGTTTAGCATGACTTGAGATGCCCCAAAATAGAACTGCATATGAGATAATTGACTGAATGTATGAATGATATACCATGAGTAACGTAGAAGGGACTCACAAGAAGTTTTAGCCTTCGAAGCATGAAACAACCACTTAGCAGACGCGGTGCCAATGTCTGGATATGTGGAAGCCAGTAAAGGGGACTCACTCACAGTAAGCCCTAGAATTTTTGCAGTAGGTTGCCTTGCTATACTCTTACCATCCAGACGAATAAGGGGGCTTAAGGGGTATTGCGATGCATTAGTATGAAAATTTAAAGAAAATTGTTTTTATCGTTTGGATAGCCAGTCTACTAGACTTACAGTATGATGATATTTGTGATACTTTGAGAATTTGCAGCTGATGTTAGCAACATTGAATTTACATTATGGGGGGCTATGAGGAGGGAGTTGATGTCATCAGCATATAAGGTGAGGAAAGATTTTACAATGTCCTGGAAATTTTCCATATTAAGAAGTTTGGGAAGACTGTTAATATATATTATAAAAAATAGAGGGCCAAGCGTAGACCCTTGGGGGACACCACTAGTTATTGGGAGTGGGTCAGATATTGAAGGAATGTGTGATTTCGATGACATTATTTTCACCGTTTGTTTGCGGTTAGTGAGAAATGACGTTATCCAACTGTGTGCAGGGCCGATAATGCCTAAGGAATGTAGTGTTTTGAGGAGAATTCCATGATCGATTGTATCAAAAGCTTTGCTCATATCAAAAAAGAGCCCAATGGCTTGATCTCCTCTGTCTAAAGCAGAGTAAAGCGATGAGAGATATGAAAAAATAGCTGTCGTCGTAGATTTCCCAGAACGGAAGCCATGCTGACTGTCATCTAGAATGTGATATTTATTGAGATAGGAGGTAAGTCGATTGTACATTACGAGTTCAAAAATTTTTGAAAACGATGAGAGTAACGAGATTGGGCGATAGTTATCTAAAATATCCTTTTTTCCCCTTTTTTGTGTATAGGGACGATTGTTGATTGCTTCAAAATTGTGGGGAAAGTGCCAGTTTCGAACGACATGTTTATAATGTTGGATAGAGGCAATGCAATGAGTTTAATTGATTTCACTAGGATGGCACTAGGTATGCCATCATGTCCGCACGAGTACTTAGGAGCTACTTTCTTCATTAGTTTGCAAATTTCTGTAGGATTTGTTGGATATAAAAAGAATGATTTGATTGGTCTCAATATATCAGACACAATAGGAGTTTTTAAAAGAGGTATAGCACTAATTTCTTTAAAGAACACGTTGAATCTATTAGCAACCTCAAAAGGATTATCGATCCTTTCCCATCAACCGCAATTGCCATGTTTATAGGTGAAGTAGATGATGATGTCTCTGATCTGATAATGTTCCATGATGCCCTAGATTTATTTGTGGAAGATAAAACAATGCTATCGTTAAATTTTATTTTTATCTATTTTAATATTTCTTGAGTTAAGATTTTTTAAACGATTGTAATTGCCTTTATTAATCAGGTCAAGTGTTTTCTCTTACATGGTGCATGTAGGTACCTGAGGTCGGCAGTAGCTGAGCGAATCTCAGTTGTAATCCATTTCTTTGATTTAACTGGTTTAATAGTATTACATCTAGTAACTGGAAAGGCTTTGTTATAGAGATACACATATTGTGAATGGAATGCATCAAAACACTCATTGACAGTATATATATATTTTGAGCAGCAACCCAGAGCTCATCTTGAAGGAGTTCAAGGAATTTTAAGTATTTCTTTCATTACATTTTCGTTTTAGAGTCCAGCTTGGACAATTCCAATTTATTGAAGACTCAAATTTATGGAAGAGTTCAAAATGGTCTGATAAACACGAGTCTACCAGTAAAGTTTCCCCTTGAAGGTGTCCTAAGAGTAGAGGTGGTAGTGGTTATACGTGTTGGAATGGATACTGACGCTTTTAGCCCAAATGAGTTTAGTATGTCTTGGTAAAGAACAGTATTATTTGATGGTTTAAGAAGATCAATATTGAAGTCACCGCAGACCACTTACTCTGCATTTGGATGAAGTTGGTAACTCGGATAAGAGTTGCTTCTAGATTGTTAATAAATTTATGTGAGATGTTACTAGAGGGTGGTCGATTTAAACTGAGAGGATGATCACTTCTATATTAACTCCTCACCACAAGATTCCAGTACACTCAAACACCTTTTCAATGCAATTATCATGAATGCCTAGAATAAGGATAGTAAGCCATGATTTTGCAAATATTGCAACCCCGCCAAATAGAGAGCTTCTACAGTAAATCCTGGAAGTACAGTACTGGGGAACTGAAAGTTTTATGGCTTCCGAGGCAGACAACCAGTGTTCCGAAATACATGAATATGTCTAGCGACAGAATATCAAGAAACACTTCTACTTCATCAACTTTATTTTTTATAGATCGAATGTTAAGGGACATTATGCTAGGGAGTGCCTTTTGTGATGATACATGCTGAGTATTGATTAGGTCAGTTTTGTTAGATCAGTCTTTGTGAATTTAGGATTTTGAGATAGAATGTGTTGGTCTACGGAGGGAGTTATGGTGGTCTTGAGACCCTTTTGATTAATTGAAAATTTGAGGAAGTATGATTTTATTTTTGTTTTAGATAATCGGGACGGAATGGTTCTACGTGGTGGCATTATCTTTTTTGTTTTACGGGAAGTCAAAATAGGAGTAATTTGTTGTTTTGGATCTGCCTGAGGATTGTCTACATCCGGCTGGGTGATGTGTTTGTCCAGTCTTTAGGACTGAACTGCATTTTCGGGTAGATATTGTGGCCGGGCAGCCTGTTAGGCCTGCCACACCCAAATTTTTTGCATAAATATTTGCATACGCAAATATCCAAAGTTTACCATAAAGCGGAGAAATCTTACTAAAATAATATCACAAGTGTTTTCAGTGCCTAGTAATTAGACCTATGGTCTACATAAATGCCTACTAGGGGGCTAAAAGGCGATTGACAAGGTGGTTTGTCAATCGATTTTTTATGCATATTTTTTCGGGAACGCGAGCTCGGCCTGTAGGGTAGCTCAGACGGTCGATTTGGGGATCGTTCGTTCAGGCGACAACCGAGAAAATCAATAGTCACGTGACATCGGAATGGGGCCCAAAAGCCAGCGAGCCAGGCCAGGAGCCAGTGCCTCGTGGAAAGTAACACCAACAGGTGGAATCGAGGAGACCGTGTTTTAAAAAGGAACGCTGCCGTCCCATTGGGCCTTAGGGCCATCGGCGGGCACTCGAAGTTTGAATTTGCGGCGACTCGACCCACCCGCGCCTGAGAGATGCGCGACACCCGCCAAAAATGCGTGGAAGCGCATGCGCAAGGACGTTGCTAGGGGGTTTGTGCGTCCACTTGGTCTCGAGGAAGAACCGAATCGTGATCTTCTTGTGAGTTAGTGCGAAGAAATAGTGGTTTCTGCCGTCCCCGGGGGGCATAGGAAATACCATGGAGTCGCAGGATGACCACGGACCGCCGACGAGAAGCGTCGCCGACCGACAAGGCAACTAGATATCAATATAATTATCCTTATCAATATTACGTAGTGAGAGCGTAGGGTATCCTTGGCCCAGCCATGCCACGCTAGGCGCCATTTTTCCATCCTCTCACGTACGAGACGACCCACGCCTGATCATGGTTATCCATACGGCTATTATCCCATTTCCCGATGTTTCCTAATGTGAACCATACTTTTTCCTTGTTTCTCATAATAATTTGTCCATACTCGAGCTATAACAGTTCCTAACCTCCTCAGTCAGCACATTATGCTGGTGGTATCTAGGCCTTCGGCGCATTCATTCAGTTAGTCCCCCGAAATCAGCTGTGCGTGCAACAATCAAGTACCATACTCCGACCATCAGTACGTGATATTCCACGTCGTTCCTGGAGGAAGCCAGACCAGGACCACTGCCGCAGGAAAATCGCGGGACGACGGACTGGGAGCAGGAGCAGGGAGCGCATACATGAAAAACTACGCGTACCCCGACGCCGTGGAACGAAAGCGCGCAGAGAGAGTGTTGAGAGCAAACAAACCATTTATGTAATGAGGAAACTTGTTATGTCTTGTATGCATTTGATCACATGTTTATTTGAAATTCTAAACCAAATCTAAAGGGGAATTGGATCCAATCATTTTTTTTTTATTATTTTTTCTTTTGTCAACTTGTCATCTTTTGTACCATGTTACCAAATAATTTCCACAAATAAAGGTTGAAGTCACATTACCCAAAAGAAGTCGAGTCAGTCAATGGAAGCATCCTTTGTTCCATACATAACCTAGCATGTTAGACGAGCATCACGTTCGAACCGTCATCAGAGTCACCCAATTGCATGTTGTCGCTAGTTGCCTAGTTTATTAAAATTAACCACTAAGCACGTGGAGGACCAAGGAGCTGGGTACGGCAGAGCATCATCGCATGGAGGCACGACCCCACTCATCGCCCCCCCAGTTCCAGGGTAAGGTTTGGGGACAGTGCACTTTGGGTAAACAGATTCCAACGGCGTCGTTGAGCGGACTTTCAGCGGCGTACTGAATCGGTTGGCCGACGATTTCGGATTGATTTCAACTTTTGTTTCTTTGTACAAGTTACGTGAATGAGCTGTTAGAGAGCCATCTCTTTTTATTTATTATTTTTTTTTTGTTTTTTAATTATTGCGGACCAGATCTGTTTTGCGACTTTCGAGTTCTGAACCAGACTACAAGTAAACAAGTTATGGGGACCCCGAACGCGGGGCAGTAGGTCAGGTGTACCTCAGTCTTGAGTGGAGGCTAAGTTGGACTCAGAAATCACAATTGGAGCAGTAACAAGTCACACTATCTAGGCTGGGAGGGGCCTGCTAAACACCAGCAGCAGGCCTGGCACCAGGGGCTGAGTGTCTAACTGAAGCATTTTTGTAGAGTGGGATGAAGGCTTTAAGACAGTGATTCTGCATAACCTGGTCCATTATCTGATTTCCAGTAGCACGGGTGTCATAGCAATAGACTGACACAACCACATTGGAGACGTTTGTGCTGCAGCGTTAGGATTGGCTGAAGACATGATGGTAGTCACATCGGGATTGGATAGAGGACACAGATGTTGCGATAGGCCCAGGTGGGGACTCACATCTAAGGCTTACAGAAGGTTCCTTGGTAGCCATCAGAATTACCGGAGTTAGATGGCTTTGCAGGTGGATCGTGAGCTAGCATCGTTGATGGCAAGTTTTTCAGTGGTTTATTTTTCAGGTGCGGGATTTGCGGGTGGAAGGGACCGCCAATGTAACTGTGGTGCAAATTTCCTCAATAATGTTGTGGATTGTTGAGACTGCCTGAGTTGTTAGGTTGTAATCCGTCAATGGAGATGTCGGCGTCAGTTAACCACCTGGCTGATGGACGGATACTGCTCCAAGTTCTCGGCATGCCATTTGATAGCCTCGTGCGTCGTCTAATTGATTTTTATATCGCTTCTATAGGAATAGCTACTGTATACGATAATTGCGTGGGAACCGATTTTGCGTTGTAGTATTAAACTGGATACACCTGATCCAATATTCTGTTGGTCTCGTAATCTTATGAAGCAATTCATACCACAGGAAGAAATCACTCGCAAAACTTTTGGATCGGGGACACGGTGTAGATGGACTTATGAAGTTGGTGAAGTTGAACAACTGCATGAAATTTCTTGTGTGTAGTGTCTATTGAGGTTTTGCTTGAGGAATTTGCAATCCAGCAAAACAGGAACACTTATCACTATGTTTATTGACTTCTTTAATGAGTTGATGAATGTTGCGTTGTGACTCATTTGGCCTAAGCACGTTTCTGCTTGAGAGTGGTTAAAGTAAGGATGAGATCGATGTGTTTGGTATTTGTCGGGAATGTCAAAAGGGTTGAATGGGTGGTCTAGGCTTTGGAGTACTCCTCAAAAGTCAATCGTACTGCAGCGGCGCGCGTCCTTGTGTCGCTTCCCCCCCCCCACTGCTGTCAACCTGTACAGACGGGTAAGGTCATGTGTATCAACATAATTACTGCAGGCGCGTACTGGCGAGGGATACTGCTGTTAACGTACAGTACGGGGTACGGGCCATGTATCAAACGTTATGTCCTGAGGCGCGTACTGGACGAGGTACTGCTGTCGCAACCCGTACAGACGGCGTAACGGGCATGTATAAACGTATTCCTGCAGGGCGCGTACTGGCGAGGCACTGCTGTCAACCGTAACAGACGGCGAACGGGCATGAAAAAAATTATCAACGTATCCTGCAGGGCGGCTACTGGCGAGGCACTGCTGTCAACGTAACAGACGGGTACCCGGACATGTAATCATACACTATCATGCAGGGGACGTACTGGCGAGGCACTGTGGCAACGGTACAGACGGTACCGGGCATGTATCAAGTGTCCTGCAGGGCGCGTACTGGCGAGGACCACGCGTCAACCGTTACAGGACGGGTACGGGCATGTATCAACGTATCCGCGGGGCGCGTACTGGCGAGGTACTGCTGTCAACCGTACAGCAGGGTAAACGGGCATGTGTATCAACGCATGACTATGACAAAATATTTGCTAAAACACTTGATATCGGTGTAGAAATCTCGTGACGCGGACGAGCCTTCCTAAAAGCACGGGAAAACTAACACGGCAATGTAGTTGGTTCTCCATAAGTATACCTTACAATGGAAGAGAAAAATAATATTATGCTTTTAACAATTCTGTCTTTCTTATTATCATTTATTTGTTTTTAAAATTTTAATGTGCCCACATTGCGTTAATATCGTATGAATCGGTATTCGACCGTTTTTGCTCTTACCTTGAATATCAATATCGTGGTACTAAAAATAACCAAAATAAGATTTAATGTACTCAACAGTTGTAGATGAGATATAATTTATTGTTTATTTATTAAAATAATTAAAATTCACATTATTATTAATTAATATTAATTGGATAGAAGCTATGGCACGTTAAGCGAGGTTTTGGGTTCGGAACCCAGTCGGGGCAAACTTTTTACGACGATTGCTACGATTTAATAATAATAATAATAATTAATAATTATTTTTATTGTTATTTTTATTATTAATTATTGATTCCATATCAATTGTCGTTAAAGTTTGCTCCACGACTTATTATTATTATTATTATTATTATTATTATATTATTATTATTAGTTATTATTATTATTATAAAAGCTGAAACTGACATTCCTTATATCTTGAATACTAAATACTCATTTAGTATTTAGAACGACGACTGACAGGGAATAAATGGTTGCTAGTTGAAACCTTAGAAACACTGTTTATAACAGCAGTTTCTAAAATCGAATTTGTTTATTAGATAATAATATTATCATATAACAGTTAATATAATTAAAAAAAAATATATTTTCAATGTCTACTTATCAAATTCCGCAGCCAGAACGAAATTGGAAGCCATATTTGTAAATTAACTAGCAAAATCGCTTAAGGCCCGTCGCGTTGATGAATGAGTTTTTGGTAAGTTTTATGTTTGCGTACGAGTATTATTTACTTATATCAAGTGCTTTTGAACGCATAGTTTTGTTTTTTTTTAAAAACCTTTATTCTATGGATTCTGGCTATTCTATCAACTTTTTCTTTTGAGAAAGCAATTACAACACTATTGACCTTAATGTACATGTGAAATAGACGTTGTAGGCCCACCCCGTTGGTCAGAATCGGCCCAAATGTCACCCCCCCCCCGACCATATCGCACTAAAAAAGTCGAAAAAAATTGTACAAGTACCGATATCATGAGAAATTTTTCTTCGATTGTAGTTTCAGTTCACTATGTATTTTCGTGGGATTTTTTTGAGATTTGCAAAGTGCACAATATTTGGAAAGCTTGAAACGTCAGGAATTCAAAAATCCATGTTAACATTTGCTCAGATGTTCATATAGCCGCCATTTGGATAATCAAAATGGCCGACCAAAAAATATTAATTTAACTATGTCTCGGCTTCCAAGTGACATAGGAAGTTCATATAAAATGCTCTTAATATGTTTTAACACCAAGAAAATTAAAAATCAAAGTTAAAAATTTGTAAATATGCAGCACGGCTGCCATTTGAATTTAAACTATGGCTGACCCTAAAATACAAATTTCACTATAATTAAGCTTCCAATTGACATAGATAGTTCATGTTTGTTGTTACTACATGTATTTACACCAGCAATATATTATTAAAGTTTACTTTTGCATAGATGCCTCTATGGTAGTTTTTTTGGACTTAAAAATTGGCGACCAGAAATAAAACTTGCTTGATAGCTCGACATGTAATTGTCTAAGAATGTTGGTGAAAAAGGCTCTTCTTTTGAGTTAATATCATAAATAACCATAAATCCCTACTAAAAATGCTTACATGCCCATATCGCCGCCTTTTTGGATTTTAAAAATGACCACCGTCAAAACGAGAATTTCATGATATCTCGGCTTCCAAGTGACAAAGAAGGTAAATGTAGATTCTTCTTCTATGTTATAAATCAGGGAAATGAAATTTATATTTTAATTGGCATGACAAGCCAATTGTGTTCCCAATGGCCGCCATTTTGGTTTTAAAAATGGCGCCCAATACGTATGAATAACGTAAATCTCTCTTTGTACGTTTTAAAATCGGAATATATTAATCTACGCCTGCATCTACATAGATTACTCTGAAGCTGGCACTTTGAATTAAAAATGGCCTCCCTTTATCATAAAAATTTTTAAAGAACAAGCATATGTTTCAACACAGAAAAGGAATCTTGATGTTTACATATTTTGCACAGTTCATTTAAAGTGATGATTTCATTTTGTCGGACTACTGGAATTTACAAATGATTGGATTAATATAAAATACTAGTAGTAGTAGTAGTAGTATATAGTAGTAGTAGTAGTAGTAGTAGTAGTAGTAAGTAGTAGTAGTAGTAGTAGTAGTATTTAGTATAGTAGTAGTAGTAGTAGTTAATTTTTAGTAGTTTAGTGGTATTTGAATTTATTTGTAGCACAACAGTAAGGAGAATGAAATGTAAGGTACTGATCGCAGTATTTTACAGTCATACTTTCAGAAGTTAAAAGCTATGAATTATATTTTAAGTATATGTGAAATTATGAAATTATTTGCATTGAGAAAACATTATCTTCTTATCTTCATTACACTAACCTCATCTTCATCACTGTCACTGTCAGCAATAACAATGCTGCCGTCATCGTCATTTTCGCATTCGGTGTCCCACAATCAAAGTTCTGTACATGGTAAGTTATTCTTTCTCTACATGAACATCTTGCGTGGAGCAGTTGGTTTTGCATTGGCATCTGACCAACCGATGATACCCGGTGGTGCGGAAGAACCTTTGTAGTAACGGGCAGCATCCCATCTGTATCCTTACAGTTACTTAAATTTTGAGGGGTCAATAAGCTGTTGCTGCATGACTGTGGTTTGACACCATACCTGGCTTTGTATCTGCACGCGCTTGATGTGTTCTTCGAGTGCAAAAAATGTAGGGGGTAACTTCTTGCTTTCTCATTCTGGCGAGTTGTTTGCAGAACAGATGCCAACTTAGATCAGGTATGCTTCTGATGTAGAGACTTTTCGGACAGTACATTGAGCAAACAAAGTTTCCCAGTTTGTCTTTCACCTCCTACTGAAGATCACCTTTCCATGGACGGTTTCATCAGCGTTAAAGGGTACAGTTGAAACCATTTGGTGTAACCTATTCCTGAGAACTTCCCAACGTTGTCCGCTTCAGTGAACGCGTGGAATATAGGTATAAAGCTTGCGCTTGTCCGTGCCTAAAGCTCTCCTGATTGGTTCTATTTTCCACCATACCGGATACACAGCTTGTCATATTTTGCGAGAGCCAGAACCAAAATATCTGTATCAGGAGTGAAGAATACAGTTCGTTGATATCAAATTCGTAATCTTTCTTTAAAACTTTGTGCAAGTTTTCTTACTGTTTTGAGTATACCTACTTTTCCCGTCATTTTCGGAGAAGAACCATTCCGTCAACAACGGTGATTCTCGGATTTGTTGATAAAAAGGGTCGTTGCCCCACTGGTTCCTGGAGTTTCTGTCTGCCATTGCTTTCGTCAGTATTTGCCAATTTCGAAGATATTGTATCAGCTTAGATTTGTATTACGTGGAAACATTGACCCATTGGGGGCAAAAAGTGCTCTCGGAGTTAATTTAAACTCAAAGTACCAACAGCATTCTTTGGTCAATATATCTCTGTTGGATCAGCTCAAAACCATCAGGTGACCATATAGATTTTTGGTATATCGCAGTCGCAGGTCAACTGTCTAGTTAAAAAAGCTTTATTTAATTGCTGTTTTGCTTCCAGACATGTACATTTTTCTTGTTCTTTTTTTGGGTGGGGCCCACAGGCTGACATCTCCATTTATGCGTTCAGGGGCGTAGCTTAAATAAAGTTTTCTAACCAGTTTCAAACAGCATTCAGAAATTTGAACACACTCTTGTGGTACACATGCAATTGTGATGAACTTGTACAACATGTCCCTTTCAACAGCAATAGGACAGACGTTGCTGCAAGTCGGTAATTGGGCCACTGTCTGCTCTTCGTAAAAAAAACCAATTTCTCTATGCCCTATTCCCCATCATGTAGCACCAACCTAAATGATTTGTGCAAATGAAAAGATAAATTAATTTATTCTTATGTAAAAACTGCATGTTAAATCATCTATCAAAAACAAATAAAAGCTAAAATTCACGTTATTCCTAATATCGGAAAGCCATTTTAAAAAACCAAATGGCGGCCATGGCAACACCATTGACTTGTCTGCAAATTTAAATATAAATTTCATCTTCCTGAAAGTTATAACATAAAGAAGAATCTAACATTTACCTTCTATGTCACTTGGAAGCCGAGATATCATGAAATTCTCGTTTGACGTGGTCATTTTAAAATCCAAAATGGCGGCGATATGGGCATGTAAGCAATTTTTAGTAGGATTTATGGTTATTTATGATATTGACTCAAATGAAGAGCCTTTTTCACCAACGTTCTTAGAAATTACATGTCGAGCTATCAAGCAAGTTTTATTTTTGGTCGGCCATTTTTTTAAAGTCCAAAAAAACGACCATAGAGGCATCTTTGCAAATGTAAAAATTTAATAATTATTTCTGGTGTAAAACATTGTAGTAACAACAAAACATGAACTCTCTATGTCAATTGGAAGCTTAATTATAGTGAAATTTGTATTTTAGGGTCAGCCATAGTTTAAATTCAAAATGGCAGCCGTGCTGCATATTTACAAATTTTAACTTTGATTTTAATATTCTTGGTTTTTAAAACATAGTAAGAGCATTTTATATGAACTTTCTATTCATTGGAAGCGAGATATAGTTAAATTAATATTTTCGGGCGGCCATTTGATTATCCAAAATGGCGGCCATACGAACATCTGAGCAAATGTAACAGGATTTTTGAATTTCTGACGTTTCAAAGCTTTCCAAAAATATGGCACTTTGCTATCTCCAAAAAATCCTACGAAAGTCGTTTTTACGACATAGTGAACCTGACTATTGTACCCAAAAAAAATACACCTCTAAGTTCAAAGATTTCGAAGGTCCCCTCCAATTTCGATTCAAGATCGGATTTGCCGTTTGCTGGTAGAGAGTTAACAAACAGGCAAAAAAACAAACAAACCAAAAAAGAAAAACCCGAGCTTAATATATTGGGGGGTGATGAAATTGAAGTCTTCGCTCGCTCATCCAAAATTGACCAATTATCTTAAAAGTATAAAACAATAACATAATATTATTAAAACAATTTTTGAATTATTATTATGTGCAATAATTAGGCACATTTACAAAGGTATATATACTAAAACAAGTCTTTTGTGGCACTTCCATTGGGGTATGCCCCACTTATGTATAATTAAAAAAGTGATTAAAATAATTATTTCCTTACATTACGTTTTAGATTCAGGCCCGCAATTATTTATTTTGGTTTCACATCTAGTTAAATAGTCTGACTGCTACACGAAAAATTAAATTATGGATAATGCTTCTTTTTTGTGAATCCAAGTATAGACCTTTATTATTTGGTTCTTTTTGTTCAGTATTCATGTAGACATAGCCCTTTAGATAAAAAAAATCTGCTAAGTGTCGTATCTTCACAAATTTTTAAATATAATATTTAAAACAAACAAGTTTATTTTATAGGCCTACTTTATAATTACAATGTTGTCTTTTTTTTAAATCGATATACTTTCCCAGTGTATTTGTGGAAGCATTTCTATGAAATTAATAATAGGATAATTAAAGTTCGCACCATAACCATATTAGTAAAAAGAAATAAAATAATAATGAAAAAAAACATATTATTACTTTGAGTCGTAATCACATGTTACGTTCGAACAACCCGACCAAGGCAGACGCTTATATAAGCCAGCTAACGCACTCAGTTATTCATAGGTGTGGTGTCCGAGTGGTGAAGGCGTGCGGGGAGTGGAGCAAGGTATCTCGTGTTCGAATCCGACTAATGGCAATAAAATTATCTCGTGTATATTCTGTCTACTAACTTGTACTTGTAATTCCCCCGATGGGCTAAAATTAAATTTAGTAGCTCCCTGAATCAAAAGTTTTTAATTTTTTAATTCGTTCACTTATTGTATTAGAAAGCGCCAGCGTTTCTTCAAACATGGTTCTGGCGAGTGCCTTTTTAATGCTGGGCGCGCGCCCGTGGAAGCCGTAGTGGCTACAAAAGTGGGAAAGCATATATGATGCTGGGACGCGACCGCCCGAGACGCCGGCGAGGACTAATGCTGGGCATTCAGACTATGTACACCGTGAAGGTCGCGGCAAAAGATGTGGCCCCTTATAAGCACAAAGGGACATATTAATACTGGGCCGGTGCCCCGGACGACGTGCGTGCCCTGTGCCGCGGACGACGTACCGGGCCGGTGCCGCGGACGACGTACCGGCCCTGACGTTCCGGCCCGGTGCCGCGAACCCCATACAGACGGGACCTAAGGCCACACCGGACCGGCACCGCTGGCATAGGAAGTTGGTAGGACACTTTTTTACTGGCCCAGTACCATGTACACGGTACCTGCCCAGTACTGCTTGAGCCGGAAAATACGATACTGTCCTGGTACTGGGCACAGTTTTTGTGTTTGCTGGGAAGACAGTCCTTGGACATATCACACCCTCTGTCTAGATAGACACATGGGCCTCAATTCCTGTACATTTTGAGTTTCCACCATTACAACCTCAAGCTTGCCCTTTACCGGTTACCCAGTGGCATAACTACAGGCACAGCGGGGTATCACATTCTTACAATGGGGGAGGCTCCCCAGACCCTCCATTGTTCACAATCCCGTACTTTACCCGGGAAATAGCGTTTACTTTTTACTTATTTTTTTCATCACAGGAAAATAAATTCCAAAGAGATACACCTAAGCACAAAAATTACTTTCTAGCTTCTAGGTGATTTTGAAATAAATATAGGAAAACTTCCAATGTGTATATTAAATGATATCATTACATCGTGGAAGAGAAACAAACCGAAATTAATGTTATCTGGCAAAGAATGGTGACTTTCTTATGTGCGTACGGTACTTGGCACTAGGCCTAAGTATGAGTACTAAAAGATATGTACGATGTTACTTGAGTACTTGATTTTATCTCAAGATGCAACAGCCAGCCATTAGACATGAATTTCACTACACTTATATAATTTAAAATACATTTAAAGCAATATTACAAACATAACAGAAAACAATACACTCAGAGGCAGCCCACCCGTCGGGAACAAGGTAGCTGCCACTCCAGTTGCCGGGGGGGGGGGGGGGGGGGGTAAAGAGGATGAAATTAAGAAATATCAGAGATTAGATTAAAAAAAAACACGCAGCAATTGAAAAGAGTACAAAAAATGTTACTTCTCCCCCATGCTTGGTCCCTTTTTCGCCAGTTATGATTCTCCCCCCCCCCCCAACAAAATTCCTGGGTTCCTGGAGGGGCCGGGGTGGGTTGGGGCCTGGGTTTTTAAGCAAGCCTGCTTTGAGGACATTATTAGTCAATGATAGCAATTGTAATAAAAGTAAGCTTCGACTGGGGATCGAACCCAGAACCTCTGGCTTAACGCGCCATAGCTCTACCAGCTACTGAGACATAAGACACACCTTCATTAAACTGCTATTTGTTGTGACGGTTGACATCCATGATATGAATCGAACAGAAGACGCAATGTAGCTGTCATTACTGAAAACCTTATATTCAAACTACCCAACTCATGGAAGATGAGA
The DNA here is from genome assembly GCA_024449915.1 of Sweltsa coloradensis. NCBI lineage: Eukaryota > Metazoa > Arthropoda > Insecta > Plecoptera > Chloroperlidae > Sweltsa > Sweltsa coloradensis. The sequence continues at coordinate 36,771 of JAMZAV010006301.1, forward strand.
AGTGATTGGATTTGGGTCCATAAACTTGGCTCCCCCACATTGGAATTTCGAACCGAAAATAGTCTCATATTTTTGCACTAATTTTGCACTTTTTTGCACCCAAATCTAGATTTTTGCACCCCTACCATTTCGCAGCATTCCACTTTCAACATTGGGGGGAGCCAAGTTTAATGCTTTTTTCAAAATCAG
>JAMZAV010006302.1:0-39684 GCA_024449915.1 Sweltsa coloradensis
TATACGTCCATGCTCGTTATTAGAACGAGGAGTTGAAAACTCAAGAGATTGAATACAATTTGGACACGTTTAGAAATAATGAAAACTTTTTTCTTTAAAAATCTCATTTAATAATAATTTGCATTGTCATATCACAGAATAGCTATCAATAATAGGTTCAATAATGAATTCATATCATGTTTCAAACTGCGTGGTCGTGACCTAGCGACGTAGTGACGTAGCAACACTACAGTGTTGTCACTTGTCTGTATGATAGACTAGGCCGCTTCGCGAACGCTTTTTTTAATCGCGTTGATGGATGAGCTTTTTTGTAAGTTTTTAGTTTGCGTGGGATCTCTTTACTTTTGAAAATGCTTTTGCATTTTGCAAAAAAAATTGCATTGTAGGTGATTGTTGTCAAGTTCATATTGTTACTTGTTAATTGTTATTATATACCTCAAAAAACTTTTATGAACACTTTTATTTATATGTATTCTGGCCATCATTTTCAACTTTTTCTTTTAAAAGGTACTACATCACCATAACCTAAATGTCCATGAAAAATATGAACGTTCTCGCCCCACCCGTTTGGTCAGAATCGGCCCAAATGACACGAAAGTATCACACTAAAAATCGAAAAAAATGGTAAAAGTACGATATTCACGAGAAATATTTCTTCGATTGCACCCAAAACCGTGGCAGGTCTAAGTTAGAGATTTTGAAGGTTCCCTTCAACTTTCATCAAGATCGCATATGCCGTTTTCCCGGTAGAGCGCGAACAAACAGACGGACTGCGGTGATTTTGTGGGAGTTTTAAATTATTTTATTTTAAGATTTTCAAATAAATAATACATTTTGAGTTCTGTATGGTATTGGGATTAAATTTTGGTATCACTAGGAAGCTTCGCCAACGCTTTTTTTAGTCGCGTTAATGGATGAGATTTTTTTAAGTTTTTGGTTTGTGTAGGAAACCACTTTTTCCTTTGCAAGTGATTTGTGAAGTGCATTGTGAATGCATTGTAGGTGATTGTTGTTAAGTTTCTATTGTTACTTGTTAATTGTTATTATAAACCTAAAAAAACTCGTATTAAAACCTTTATTCTATGGATTCTAGCTAACTTTTTCAACTTTTTCTTTCAAAAAGCAATACATAACCAAAACCTTAATGTACATGTAAAATATGAAAGTTCTAGCGCCACCCGTTTGGTCAGAATCGGCCCAAATGTCAAAAAAATATCGCACTAAAAATCGAAAAAAATCGTAAAAGTACGATATTCACGAGAATATTTCTTCGATGGTACCCAAAACGTGGCAGTCTAATTTCAGAGATTTTGAAGGTTCCCTTAAACTTTCATCAAGATCGTTTATCCCTTTTTTCCCGGTAGAGCGCGAAAAAACAGACGGAAGGCGGTGATTTTGTGGGAGTTTTAAATTGCATTTTAAGATTTTCAATAAATAATATATTTTGAGTTCTGTATGGTATTGGGATTAAAATTTTGGTAACAAAGTTGAAGAATTGAAAGTGGAGGTTAGTCTATCGTTATCTAAATTTTCTTTCAGTAAGTGAAAAATAGGAACGGAAAAAAACGGAACTGGTAAAGACGGGAATCGTAAATTTCGACTAATCGCGGTAATGAAAAGTTGGAGCCATACCTACGTGCACCGGGCGGTAGGGCCTACCCGGATTTCCATTGACGCCCTTCTAAAAATTAAGATGAAAATATTGATATTCTACAACAAAGCTAGGCTTATATATATGCATGGTGTTATATGTGGCTAGGTCTATGACCGGGGGCCCTGCAGACAGATCGATATTGTATAGTGACGTGACGTCACAGAACTGTGGTGACGTAGTCATGACGTGGTCATGACGTAGTAGAGACTAGAAGAAGGATGGCGTCTGCCTTGACATGTAGGCTTGTGTTCTAATTAACTTGTAATTGTAATAAATAAGTTATTCTAAAGTCACAGTGTTTTAATGATTGAACCCGTATACTACATGGTGTCGAGAAGTGAGTAATGCATACTCAATTAACGAAGAGCGTGTATTATACCAGGAAATAGGCCTAAACGCCTAGGCCTAGGTGAACGAAACGTGTTCGCGAAGTGCTGAAGTGCTTGCATCATTACGAAAATGGCGTCCACGTTCAAAACACCACCAGAACTAAGCTTAAGCGGAAATGTGGCTGAAAATTGGGGTCGATGGCTTCAAAAATTTGTAAAATACATGAAAGCTAGTAAAACTGAAGGTGAAGCAGAAGATATTAAGGTATCAGTGCTTTTAAACTTAATTGGCGATGAAGCCCTAGAGGCCTACAACAATTTCGATTTTATCCCCCAACAATAAAAACAAGGGTAAAGCCCCTAAAAGATCAATTCGAAGCATACTGTGCACCTAGAAAGAATGTGGTTTTTGAACGATTTAAGTTTTTCAAATGCTACAATCAGAAGGACAAGCTTTGAGAACTTTTTAACAGAATAAAAGAAAGCTGCCTCGCTATGTGAATTTGAAAGTCAAAAAGACAGTCTGATAAGGGACAGAATCGTCCTAAGTATTAATGACAGACGTGTTCAGAACGCCTGCTAAGTGGAACCTAAACTGACTCTAATTAAAGCCGCTAATTATTGTCGTGTTGCTGAAGATAGCCGTTTAACAAGCCAGAACTGTACAAGAAGAAGCTACAGTTGCAACTGTCAGAACAACCCGTGGGAACAAGTATGCTCAAGGAAATTACCACTCTGAATCTAGGTCTAAGCCCAGCAGTAGTGAATGTTGTGTATTCTCATATTTGTAATCTGGTTCACATGTATGACGTATGTCCGGGTAGCGCTTCCGGGAGCCATGTCAACTTGGACGACAACTGAATAAACCCCGCTACAATAAACTACGAAAAGTGTACGTACTTTAAAACCCATTAGTGTAAAAACATAATAGTTGGCGACAAAAGGGTGTGGATAATTTCGTGAGATTGTTAGTGGTAAGTTGTGTGTTTGGAAAGTACAAAATTCCAAGTCCAATGTGTCGCTTTGTCAGTCAGCGGCGTTGGCTAGAGCTTGTCTAGGCCTAGGGCCTACCTTACTCAGCCAGTTACCAGGGCTCGCGTTTGGGGGTGAAGGCGCCTAAGTCTAAACCTTGTGTTATCAGTCGTGTCAACCAGGGTTTTTATTTTGATGCTTGTTACAAGAAAAATCGTCAATTTTCAGAGCTAGGCGTTTGTCAAAGCGCTTAGAGAGCATCAAAACTCAAGGACAAGTAAAGTCCAGAAAAACGAGGCCCACGTCGGGGTTCGCTTTTGTGGGGTTCACTTTGCGGTCGAAAGTGAAGTGCGTCCCACCATTTTGCAGCTGTCAAAGTCAAACCCAAAAACAATGACGTCGTTCATAGGTAAAATCGACGAGTTTAACCCTTCTCTTGAAGATTTTAATTCTTACATAGAACGGTTGGAACAGTTCCTAATAGAAAAATGATGTTCAAGATACAAGAAAGCTCCACTGTTTTTGACTGTGATGGGTCCACAGTTCTATGCTACCCTAAAGTCGTTGGAAAGTCCAGACAATCCTAACTCAAAAATATTCCAAAAAATCGTGTCTGCTTTAAGGGGTAACTTCTCACCTCCCAAAATCAAAAATAACTGAACGTTTTGTATTCAATAAAAGAGCCCAACTCGGGGGGGAAACAGTAGGCGAATATGCTGGAGCTCTTAGTAAATTGGCTAGTTCGTGTCAATTTGATGCATTTCTGGATAAAGCATCTCCCGGATCGATTCGTATGTGGTTTTGAAGAAAGAAGAGATGCAGAAGAGGTGCAGAAGATAACCTAACCTTTAACAAGGCTTGCAAGTTAGCTCAAAGTCTCGAGTTAGTTGAGAGTCACACCAGTCATCAAACCTTGTAAGGGCAAATTGAAAGTGTGTCTAAGCTGCCCAAAGAGTAACCGACCCAAGTCAGTCTCTACAAGTCAGGGCCTATGCAGTCAAGGTCAAGTCAGTCAAGACCAAGTGGGGGTATCAGCCTAATTAAAGAAAACGTCACGATCATTCCAGTCAAAAACAGTCCAGTCCTCAACAATCCAATCAGAAGTGTCGACGATGTGGTCGTCTGCATGGTGAAAAGTCATGTCCGGCAAAAAACTGGTCGTGTTTCTCTTGTCAGAGAACAGGACATACCTCGAAATTTATGTCGCCGTCGTAAAAGTGTGAAGAACGTTGAGGAACAGCCGTGTAGCGAAGGTAGCTCGGAAAATAGTGACGTAGAGGATGGGGGAAATAAATCGTCTAGAGTCATTGGGCAACCTAGAAACCTGAGTAAGCTGGATAACCTTTGCTAGTTCCAGTTACAGTAGGAAAGCATGTCCTTAACATGGAGATTGATACTGGGGCTGCTTTTTTCAATCATTTCGGAAGAAATGTACCGAAATCATTCAGTGAGTACACATGTAATCTATCGACAGTGAGGTTAAAAGTCTGTCCTTGGTGAGCACCTGAAGATATAAGGTCAAATATCTGTAAATGTGTCAGGTAAAAATGTGTTAGACTGTGTTCCCCGCTTATAGTGGCAAAAGTAAAAAAACTTCTCACCACAACTGGGTAGATCTGGTTAGATGTTTTAATCCCTAGTTGGAGAACTGATTTGTCACTCCAGATAAGTTTATTCGTTCCATATCTATTGAAAATTCAGTAAAAGAAGTAGAAAACTCCAATCAGAATTTCCTAATGTGTTAAGTAAAGATGATGGAAGTGTTATCAAAGGGTTTGGGGCAAAATATTGTCCTTAAAGAAAATTGTGTGCCAATTTTTCACAAACCATATGCGGTGCCTTATGCACTCAAAAAAACGGTCGAGTAAGAACTAGCCCAGACTCAAACAAAAAGGTTTTTATTGAACATGTAAAACATAGTGAGTGGGCATCTCAGTAGTTGTAGTTCCTAAGAAAAGAAGGACACAGTTAGCTGTGTGTTGATTACAAAGTCACGGTTTAACACATGGGTGGAGACAGAACATTACCCTCTACCTAGGCTAGATGATATTTTCTCCTCTCTTTAGGAAATAAGGTATTTACGGTCTTAGATCATAAAATGCAGACCGTGCTAACTATAAATACAAATAGGGGCCTATACCAATTCAATCGGCTTCCCTACGGTGTAAGCAGTGCTCCTGCCATTTTCCAATCTATAATTGATCGTGTGTTAGCGGGAATCCCCAAGGTTCGTGTCTATCTTGATGATTTACTGATAGCAGGTGAGGATATGGAGGAACACTTGCGCATATTAAGGTTAGTACTCGAGCGTCTAAACCAGTACAATATCAGGGTAAACCGTGCAAATGTAAATTTTTTCCCGCTCAAGTGTTGAGTATTAGGTCACTTGTTGATGGTGAGGGAATTCATCCAACTCTAGGGAAAGTTGAGGCAGTACAAATTGCACCCGAGCAAAAAATCTGACCGAGGTGCATCTTACCTTGGACTCCTTTACTTCTAAAACCGATTCCTCCCAAATGTATCAACAGAGTTTAAAGCCTCTGCATCGTCTGTTAGAAAAGGGGGGGGAATGGAATTTTACTCAAGAATTTAAACAGGCTTTTGCATTCAGAAAAAAGTTACTAAGAGACAAAAAGGTTTTTTAGTGCCATATGACCATCTAAAGCTATGGTGGTGACATTGACGCCTCCCAGTATGGAGTAGGTGCGGTCTTGTCCGATATCATAGATGGCGTAGAGAGACCTGTGTTTTTTTGCTTCTGCTACCCTAAACAAAGCGCAACAGGGGTATTATTCAAAAGTCGAGAAGGAGGAAAGGGGGAAAATCATTCACGGTGTACAGAAATTTCATAAATATTTGTACGGTATCATGTCACTCTCATTACAGACCTTTTTGCCATTGAAAACAATTCTAGGTCCAAAGAAGGGCATTCCAACATTAGCCGCAGCAAGGTGCAAAGATGGGCGATTATATTGTCTGCCTATGACTACGATTCCAGTATCGAAAAGGTAAGGATATCCCCAATGCTGATGCATTATCCAGGTTGCCATTGGGCGATAAGTTTTGTAATACAATATATTATGTGGGTTCTCCTGTCAATCGGGTCTGTGAAACCTTTTTGGGTCAGATAAGCCATTTACAGCCAGAGACATAGCTAAATTCACGGCCAAAGATACCGTTTTTTCACGAGTGCTGTTGCTTACACAACAAGGGGGCCCACGTAAATTGTTGATCCTTACCTAAAACCATATTTTGATTGTAGAAATGAGTTGTCTGTAGATAAAACTGTTTACATGGCAATAGAGTGGGGGTATCTGAACAAATGAGAAGCCACGTACTATCTCTGTTGCATGCCCAAACACCCAGGTATAGTACGAATGAAGTTGCTTGCTAGAAGTCACATTTGGTGGCCAGGTATCGATAAAGCAATTGAACAATTGTCCTTAACATGTGAGGTGTGTCAGCTAGCTAGGAGAGTTACTAAAAACTAAAAGTTCCTCTGCACAACTGGCCAGCACCAGTAAAACGTTGGCAACGAATTCACTTAGACTTTGCAAAAAAGGGAAAAATGTCATGCTATTAATATTAGTGGATGTTTTCTAAATGGCTCGAAGTGTGGCCTATGGGTACTACTACTGCCGAAAAAGTTATTGACAAGCTTCGCTCTATAATAGCACTTTTTGGTTTTCCTGAAACTATAGTTACTGATAATGGACCTCCCTTCAACTCTGAAGAACTAAGGTGTTTCTGTGAGTCAAATGGAATAAACTTAATGCATAGCCCCCCTTACCATCCTGCTTTAAATAGTTAAGGGCAGAAAGAAATGTCCAAACGGTAAAGCATGCGTTATCTAAGTTCAACATAAATACCTAAAAACGGGGACAAAAGAAGGGGCGTAGTCTGCAGCATAGGGTGGATAATTTCTTATTTCATTTCCAAAACACTCCCACTACAGTAACAAACATGCCCTCCTGCAGAGATAATGCTCAGATTTAAGCCACGTACCAAACTTGATATGTTAAAGCCTAATTTGAGTTCCACTTTACAGAGAAACAGTGACAATGTAGAACGTTCGTTTAATAGTAAGTTTAAACGGAACAATAAGGTTTTCCTCGTAGGAGAGCAAGTGCTGGTAAGATCTGTAAATCAGCCTTCTCATGATGTTAAGTGGCAGATAGGTGTTCAAGTTACAAGTGAGCACTGTTTAACCTATCTGGTGGATGTTAATGATAGAATTAGACTGGTTCATGCTGACCAATTTAAAACCCATTCAGGCATAACTAATCCAAAAAGGGGTTAAATTTGGGGAGCATGGCATATCACAGGAAAGTGCAATGGATCAAATGTGGAAATGACCATTAATCCGTATGTAACTGAAAGACTTCCAAGTCCTATACCATGTACTCCCAAACCTTTACCTGTTAAAACCTATGCCAACCACTCAACCAGTCTCACCTTTTCCTAAAACACCTGAGGTAACCGCACCCACCATCAGACGCTCCGTGCAAAAAAGGGAAAGTTCCAAAAAGGTTAGATTTATAAACTGGGTGTAGCCTACCTATGTTGTAAGCATACATCCGTAAATTAGTCTTAAGTTTTAAGTTAATCAAGTCTTCAAGTAAAGACTAACTTATTGGAATAAAGATTGATTTCAGTTGAGATGTTGTATTAACTAGATGTAGTAGTATGTATGTAGTAACCATTAATCATGTTGTTAAACTATGTAACAGCGTGGAAATTCTTTGTAACTTTTCATTTTATTTTAAGAAGGGAGAAATGTTGTGTATTCTCATATTTGTAATCTGGCGCACATGTATGATGTAATGTCCGGGTAGCGCTTCCGGCAGCCATGTCAACTTGGACGACAACTGAATAAACCACGCTACAATAAACTACGAAATGTGTACGTACTTTAAAACCCATTAGTGTAAATACATAATAGTGAAGACTCGCAAGAAATGTATCTGTGCAAGAAATGTTGTTATACACATAGGCCTAGACAGTGTCCAGCTTACGGGAAAACGTGTGCAAGGTGTAACAAGATGAACCATTTCGCTAAGGGTTGCCCTACTATCAAAAAACGTACCAATGAAGTGTCCACGCAAGAAGAAAAAATTGAATCAAGTGATGAAGACATTGATGAACATAATGTTGTAGAAACCAATGAAGGCCTAGGCCAATATATCAATGTAATAGAGGTTGAGCGGTAATCAAATAGATGGGTCCAAGGCCAACTTCAAAGGCCACCCACAGGTTAATAATCTCAGTGAGAATAATGGAAAATCGTGGATTGAAAACATTAAATTGGGAAATAACCACAATCTATTTAGCTGTAAATAATAAGATAGTGGTGCTGAGGTGAGTGTTTTGCCCATGAAATTTTCCAACAACTTAATGTTGATTAGAAACTTGGGTTCAACAAGCATTCACTACTGCCATTTGGCAATGGGTGGAGTGAAAATAATCCTAAGGGTATTACTACACTGCCATGTACAACTAACAAACGATTCATTCAAGCATTGAATTTGTTGCAGTGGATGTAGATTCTCAGCCACTTCTAGGCCTTGATGCATGTCTCAAACTAAACCCTTTATTAAAAGAGTCAATGAAAGCCACGTGATACCGATACTGAAAATCCCAAAAACCCTACTTCAAACCTGAACTTCTCAGGCTGTTGGGAATGTCAAAGTATGTTTGCTCAATACATACCTAATCTCTCTCAAATCACAGCCCCCCTTAGAGACCTAACAAGGAAAGATACCCCTTGGCAGTGGCACCAGAGCATGAAAAAAGCGCTTGAAACATTAAAAAAATCATTGACTAATGCACCAGTCCTAGGCATTTGAAAACAGTAAGCCCTTAGTACTCCAAACCGACGCATCAAAGGATGGCTTGGGTGCATGTATATCACAGGGGGGACACCCTTTGGCATATGCATCGCTTAGCTTAGCCCTTCAGAGCAGGCATTCACGCAGATTGAAAGGAATTACTATCGATAGTGTTTGGGTTAGAGGTTTCACCACTATACTCATAGAAGACCAGTAGTCGTTCAAACGATCACAAACCTTGCTGTCTATTTGTGACAAGATTTGTCTAAAATGTCAGCTAGACTTCACCAACTGAAGTTACGACTCCTTAAAAAACGATATTAACATAACTACATACCCGGTAAACATCTCACGTTAGCAGATCCCCTGTCCAGGGCAGCCCTAACCTACCCTGTTACAGACGATCTCCAGCTATCTACAGTGTGCACTCTATCATTAAATATTTTCCCATGTCTGCAGAGCGGAAAGCTCAGTTTGGGACAGCCACTGAATCAGATAAAACCATAAAAACCTACCCTGTCAAACAGGAAATCATACCACTTCCTGTCCCAGGAAGACCCTGGGAAAAGTAGGATGAGACATACTCCATTATGGAAACCTTGATGACCTGTATCACCAATTACTTTAGTTAATGGATCGAGTTGTGTCACATACCAGATAAGACTGCCACGACTGTCATTGATGGGTTAAAATCATTTTTGCCAGATTGGGCATCCCTGACATATTAATAAGTAATAATATGTCCTTTTCAAGCTTCAGTTTAATAAATTTGCCAGCGAGTGAAATTTGTGGTAACAACATCAAGCCCCTTATATCCACAAACATATGGCATGTCGGAAAGATCTGTGGCTAAAACAAAAGCTTTTTTAAAAAAAAAATGTTGTGCTGAAGGTAATGATCCCTATGTGGGACTACTAGAGTACCACAGCACCCCCCTTAAAAGGGCATTGGCCTTTCCCCGCCTCAAATACTTTTTAATCATAGAGTCAAAACAAACTACCTATGTGACTAAAATCTCCTTAAACCTCAATTGTGTCACAATGTCAAAGAAAAATTATTGAAAAACATATAAAGCAGAAAAAGTACTATGATCAAGGAGCCAAACCGCTTCTGCCTTTGGAAAAGGAGGATAAATTTAAATTTTTATCGTGGGAAACCTGTTTTTAGGGGGCAATTAGCCCCTTTTCAGGGGAACTAGGGATGGGCGGAGAGGAAATTGTGAAGGGATGTCCGAGGGCTTTTTTAAGAGGAATCAATCCCTTGCATTTGCCTTAACGACTGGGGAAAAAACCTGGGAAAAAACCTTCAGTCAGGATTGCCGGTCTCGAAGGGTTCGAAACCCGGGACCTCCCGAATCAGAGTCGAGCGCTTAGCGCCCGAGCCAACACTGTCGGTAAAGAAGGATAGCATAATGATAAACAAAGGTAGACTTTGGCAGCCAGGCATTGTAAGCACATGCATGCTGCTCCTAGATTTATATATTTTCAGATTCAGGTGGTCACGAGTATAGGCCTAATAGAAGATTTTTTAGAACATCAATAAACCCTGCTCCACTACCCTGCTCCAAGTCATGTCCTGAAATAGGTTTAATAGAAACTGTTAAAAAACCAGTGTGCAAATGACAATACTTTAGAACCTCGTAATGAACAGGTAATGTCCAATGGTCCTTGGGAACGTGTTATTGCAATGCTATTAAAAAAAGCCTTGTGACTCAGAATGATCCTCAAATAAGTAATAAGAAAAAGATATGGCCGGCGTAAAGAAACCCTCGAAGTTCAACGATTTTGAAAACCACCTAGTTCTAAGCAAATTTAAATTTATTAATCATCTATTATATTCATTAATCTATAACTGTACCCCGCATCTTAATGGGAAAGGTGTTTGTTTGTTGGCTAGGTCTATGACCTTGGGCTGCAAACAGATCGATATTGTATAGTGACGTGACGTCACAGAACTGTGGTGACGTAGTCATGACGTGGTCATGACCACCACTATAATACAAACACCACTATAATAACTTGAATTTTAGGTTGGTATGCACAATAAATATTGATGCCCACTTAAAATATCGGGATGACTGGGATTTTATTAAGAGGAATACAAAGTTTGATACAATGACAGCTCAATGCTGTTTCCATCCGAGCTAGAAGATGGCGTGACAACTAGATGATGTGAGAACTGCCTGTCAGTTCGACTATCGATTACAGTTGTTGTTGTTGTCACAAAGTGAGAATACTAAATATAGTTGTTGTTGTAACATAGTTCGACTATCGATTGTAGTTGTTGTTGTAATATTATTAAATGCACAGACATTTATTACACCTTCCCTTTTCCCGAGATTGAATTCACGGGTTCACTAATTACAACATGTTACACATAATCATCAAATCTTATTGGCTTTGTTACGTGCCTACCACTCCTAGTATGACCTGAAAATTTGTCACGTGGCTGATCAAGAGGCTTAATATTTAACTCTGCCTTGCATGTATTGTCTACACTTTCTTGACAAACTACTTGGCTACTTGGCTCAACAGCTTGTTCAACATTTAATAAATTCTATTATCTTTACAACAAACTTATTTTTAGATACAATTAAACCCTTCCTATTGCGCCTCAGCAGAGACTCATCCACAGTAAGATATGTTGTATGCCTTGGGGTTCATGAACACCCACTACTTTGGCTGGTTGCCACACATCACCTCTCCTAACACAAATTTGACCTGGTTTTAGGCTCTCTAGGTCTTTTGCTGTTTTTTCATAGAAGTGTTTCTGTTCCCTCTGTCTACTTTCTAACTGGGGCCTTTACTTTGATACACAGTTTGGTTGTAACAACTCTGATGAAGTTGGGACATTTGTTTTTAATTTTCTGGACATTAGGATTTCAGCTGGTGACATGCTACTTTTAAACCTGTTATCGGAGTATTACAATACTGTAACAGAGACATACTTATGTCATCTGACCCGGTTTCTTTCATTTTCATCAACATTCTTTAGCTACCTGAACCGATCTCTCTGCTAATCCTTTTGATTGTGAAAAGGTACGGCTTGATGTCACTAGCTCAAAATCCCAATCTTTTGCAAACCTTTTTAAATTCCTTACTTCCAAAAGGCATAATGACCGACATTAAAACTTCAGGGATTCCAAATTTTGCAAACACACTTTTGAGTTGGACTATCAGCTCCTGAGCTGTTTTGTTTTCCGATTGTATGAACTTCCATCCACTTTGAGAAGTAGTCGTTACTACTAAGTAACTGGTTTTTCCAAACTCAAGAATGTCACATCCAATTTTCTCCCATGACCTATCAGGGACTGGGTGCGGCTTGAAAGTTTCTTTTTGATTTTGATTACGAAACTTTTCACACACTCTACACTTTTAAACTAACTTTTCAATGTCAACAGACATTCCCGGCCAAAACAAACTTTGACGGGCTAATGCTTTTGTCTTACTTATACCTTGATGACCATCGACAATTTTATCTAAGACCTCTTTACGCTGTGCATAAGGGACAATTAGCTTATCATCTAGAAATACTAACCATCATCTACAAAGATTGATTCTTGTTTTTTTCCAAAAAGAACCTACTCCCTCAGGGAAATTTTTCATTCCTGTCAGGCCAACCTACTGCATGTATTCTTATGACACATTGTAAATCAGCATCTTTCTCTGTTGCTGCTTTTAACGCTAGTCTACGTGATGGTAAAACTGGCAAATGTTTGCTAACAGAGTGGAACCACTACTTTAAGTTCTTTGTCATCAGACACTGGATCTAACAGATTTTAGGCTCTTGACAGTGTGTCTGCAACAAACATTAGCTTGCCTGGGACGTACACTACTTCTAGTTGGTACTTCAGCTACCTAAGAAGGAGCCTTTGTAGACGTGCCGACACTCGCACACATCTTTTTTTAGATTGATTCTAGGGGCTTATGATCAACTGTATCTGCACAACTTGACCATACACATAGTTGTGGAACTTTTCACATGCATAAGTTATCGCACAGAGTTCCTTCTCGATTTGAGCCCACTTTACCTCTGCACTGGTTAAGCTGCGCGAGGCATACATTGGATGCCCCCCTTGCATTTAACATGCACCTAATCCTGACTGAGATGCATCTGTTTGGATGCACAATTTTTCTTTAGGGTCATAATAGCTAATACAGGTGCCGTACATAGTAGGCTTTTAACATGTTCAAATGCTCTGACCTGTTCATCTTGCCACTGCCAGTCGCGTTGTCTTTGAGAAAGCTCTCATAGGAACTGTTCTACTGACATGTTGGGGATAAACTTAGTTACATACTTAACCATGCCAAGGAACCTTCGTAAATCCTATATATTTTTAGAGGTCTGCATGTTAACTATGGCTTTCACTTGGTCTTCATCAAGTTTTAGTAACTGACTCGGAGATAATATGACCAACATACTTAACTTCCTAAGTCTTGAGTTGAAACTTGTCCTTCATTAAAATTGACATTGTTTTCCCTGGGCCCCATCCAATACTGTTTCAGTATTTTGTCATGCTCGTCATTTGGGCGTTGCTGCGGTTATTAAATCGTCAAAAAATATCTATACTCCGGGTATATCACCAAAGATGTATATGTTTGCTTACTGAAACACTTCCGGTGCAGACGAAATTCCAAAAGGCAAAACTAAGAATTTGTACCATCCGAATAATGTGTGTTAAAAGTACATAGATCTTGGGCTCTCAGGATCAAGACACACCTGATAGAAACACTCTCTCATGTCAAGCGTGGAAAAGACTTCTTTCCTGCCATTTTTTGGGCTACTCCTCTGCTGTTGGGGTTAAAAAAAGCTGACGCTTGATTGCTTTGTTCAGGTCTTTAGGGTCAAAACATAACCTCAATGATCCATTGGGCTTTTCTACTATCACTAGGTTGCTAACCCATTCAGTTGCATGCTCTACTTTTGAGATTATCTTGTCTTGTTTTAGTTTATCTAAACCCAGCTTAAGTTTTGGCTTAACTGTTAGGGGCACACGCCTTGCTGGATGAATTACTGGGGTTACCTTATCTTTTTACTCAATCTTATAAGTTTCAGGAAATTTTCCCCTTCCCTGGAACATATCTTTGTATTCGTTCACTATTTTATTTTTATCGTCTCGTATCTCACTGGGCCTAGACAGTTTAATGTCTGATTTATTCAAGTTCTCTACTCGTGCTACTAGGTTTAACTCTACGCTTGTTTTTAACCCTAGGACTGGATCTGAGACTGTGTCTACTACAAGGAAATTTACCTTAATCCTTATCTTTAGTACAACTTAGGTCTACTGAACCTATAGGTTTCATTCTTTTGTTACCATATGTTAATAACATTGTTTTTTGTTGGTTTTAGCTCCTTTGAACTAGGCCTATTTATGCTAAACTTATTGTAAGTAGCTAGCGGTAATACATTTACTTCCGCTCCGTGTCTATTTTAAAAAACACACATTCACTTCCAAACCACATTTGTGATACCATGCTGATCGGTCTGTCCTTTTTGTCTTCTACCGATCCTATGTACGCAAATTCATCTTGCGAAAATTTACTTCACTTGTTCAACTGCATGCATAGACGATGTTTTACATACATTTGCAAAGTGAGTTTTCCTTTTTCACTTACTGCATTCTTTTAAAATAAGCTGGACATTTCCTCGGTTTATGGCGGAAACCACATCTCTTGCAGTGAAATGTCTCGCTTTTTTCTCCACTTGCGCTGGAACCTGCAGTAGCTTGGAACTTTCTTGGCGGCTTCTTATCTTGGCCTCCTCGGGTTAATAACCTGTCACGTTTTCCCAAATGCGTCACTGCGGCTGCGGCATCTTGGGACCTCCCTGTAGTAACTGTTTCTCGAAGAGATTGGACCTACTGCTTGCTAGCTTTTGCTGCCCTGCAGATTTGAACACATCTGTCCAATGCTATGTCCCCTTCAGCTAACAGTTTCTCCTGTAGAGGTTTGCTCCTAAGGCCTATTATAAGTATGTCTCGGATTATGCTGTCACGTAACTGTCCTAGCTCACATGTGGATGCGCAATCTTTTAGCTCTGTTATGAATTCATCTATACTCTATCTGGCTGTTTTGATACCATGAAAAATTTTTCTTTCAATTGCCAAGTTTTTTTTGAGGCTTACAGTAGCTTGCAAACTTGTCTATCACTTTTGAAACACTTTCTTGTCGTCGCCATTTTCAAAAGTGAGTGTGTTATACACTCGAACAGCATCAGACCCTATTAGGTTCAAAAAAATTTGGACTTTGACATCGTCCGTCTTTTGGGTTTTTCTCTATGCAGACATATATATTTCAAACTGTTGTACCCACTCAGTCCAGTTTTGTTCTAGCTGTCTCGCTTCCTGTTGAGCGCTGGAGGTACTCTGTAAATCACCACCCATTTATATTTGTAGAGCGATTATCTGCTTATAGTTTTCACTTCCGACCACCATATAATAACTTGGACTTTAGGTTGGTATGCACAATAAATATTGATGACACTTAAAATATCAGGGTGAAATGTAATTTATTAAGATGATACAAATTTTGATACAATGACAACTTAAAGCTGTTTCCATCCGGGCTGAAGGGATGGCGTGACAACTAGATGATGTGAGAACTGCCTGTTAGTTCGACTATCGATTACAGTTGTTGTTGTTGTCACAAAGTTATAAAACTAAATAAAGTCGTTGTTGTTGTAACATAGTTCGACTATCGATTGTAGTTGTTGGGAATATTTTTAAATGCTCGACATTTATTACAGTTTTAATGATTGAACCCGTATACTACACATGGGCCTAGGCTACTTTGTTCAAAAATGTCATAGGCCTAGACCCGGAGTAGGTCCTAGGTCTACATGGAATTTTAAGCAAGTTGTGGAGTGTTTCTGCAACTTACTTTCCTAATCCTAGGCCACACTGAAAGACAATCTGTGCTCTGGTACGTTAAGTATAGGTTAGGCCTACTGTAGACATACGGCTAATCTTCAAGTGAATTACAAGCTAATGTGAGATCGAACTATAGTTTTTACCATAAAGGCCCTAACCTTGAAATCCAATACGAGCTTGATACTTTCAGACCAAAAGGCTGGGTTGTGAATGATTTGTAACCTATGCCTAGCGGCTAGTATGGCCTCTAAAGCAAGTCAGTTCTTATAAGGGGAGGGCTAGGCACTAGGCCTACAAAAGGCCACTTAATAGTGCCTAGTCAGCCAGAGGCCTAGTAGGCATAGGCAACCCAAGTTATATAAAAACGTACATATTTGATTTGTAGGCCTAGGCCTATAGCGTAGCCTAGCCCTAACTAGGATCTAGGCTAGCAAGGCAGAGGCGTTGGGCCTAGGGACCGTTTTGGGGCTGAAATATCAAGGTCTCAGCCGATGGCTTGGGCCTAGCCTGGGCTAGGCCTAGTAAGCTTTATTTGTTTTAAACTGGAGCTGCCTTTTGTGTCATCAGGCTATTTGAATGGCCGCCTCACGGCTTTGAATAATGAGGGCCCCCTCACGGCTACCTAGAAGGACACTATATGTCACAAAAGGGGGTGTATAAGCAGACGAATAAATGGCCGTCCAAAAGTGATTCAGTTTTTTTAAAACATACTCACCTTTATCCTCGATCATCCGAACAATCCTAATACCAAAGTGGGAAAACATGGTGACAGCGGTGGGATAAGGAAATAGAAATATTAAAATATTTTCAAAGTATTCTTTACACATATAAGTAAATATGGCAGAAACAAACCAGACGCCCGGTGTGCAAACGAAGCACTGGCGGGTCCAAGTGGGGCCCACTCAAATCTTTTCTTTCAACCCCACGAATGGCCTTCGTGGAGGAAAAGATTTGAGCGATTTAGGACGTGTTTTTGGCTAGAATCTGGGGACTTCAAAAAGGCAAGTAAACACTCTTATATACACAATGGGTGATCGAGCAGAGGAGATCCTAACCTCTTTCAATCTTGCTCGGGAGGAGGAAGATGACTATGATGTTGTAGTACAAAAGTTCGAGAATTATTTCATTCCTATGAGAAAAAAGATATATGAAAGGGCATGGTTTTCTACGGCGAAAACAACAACCAGGTGAGTCAATCGACACCCATACAACATCACTTCACCTCTATCTAAGACATGTAATGGGGCAATCTGCAGACGAAATGAAGTTTTATGGCTCTCATAGTAGGCATGAGCGACCAGAGACTAACGACAAACTGCAATTAGATCCCAAGCTCACTTTTGATAAGGCCCTCACCAAGTTCGGTTATCAGAGGAAATACTAGGCAAGGTTAGTACTACAAATTTTGATCCTAGTAGGCCTAGTGCTAGTAAACCTAACCTTACCCTGGATGAATGCAATAGTAGGCCTAAGCATTCCACCTTTAAGAAGAAAGAAACTTCAAAGTATAAAAACGATAACAAAGGTAAGAAGTCCACAGGGGGTATCAAAATGTAAATAAAAAAGGTTACAAAATGTAGATGGTGTGGCTACAGCCAAAACCATGCCGATAACCGAGGGTCATGCCCAGCAAAGGATGCCAAATGCAACAACTGCGGCATACAGGGCCACTTCGCTAGGTTTGTCGTCGTAAGAAAGTCGCAGAGGTCCTAGACAACAACCAGGCTGACTGTGTCTTTATCGGAAGCATAAAATCATCGGGATCAAAAACCCTGGATGGTTACAATCAACGTCCACGGTAAAGGGAAATAGACTTTAAGGTTGACACTGGAGCAGACGTGACGGTTTTACCAGCTACTGAACAGGTAATCGAGAATATCGCACTTACAAAACCAACCAAAATACTCTGTGGCCAGATTTAAAAAACCACTGGATGTTATTGGGTTGGCAAAATGAATCTCAAGTTCAGAGGAACAGTATCCACTGAAACCGTGTATGTAGTGCAAGGCCTAGATACTCCCCTTCTAGGTAGACCAGCTATTACTAGCCTAAAAATCCTAGGGCTAACCAATCTATCGATCCAATCGTAAACTACGTCCAAGAAACAAATTGGAAAAAAGAATTCAAAAATCTCTTTTACTGGTTTTGGGAAAACCCTCCCCGGAGACTACAAAATCAATGTAGATCCTGGAGCGACTCCAAAAACCATTTTCATCCTAGGTTTAGTAGCCTTGCCATTGTTAGGTACTGTAAAAAAGGAACTAGATAACATGGTTTAAAAATAGAGTCATAGCCGAAGTAAAGAGGCAACCGATTGGTGTGCACCAATGGTGGTAGTGCCAAAGCCAGCAGGTGGTGTCCGAATATGCGTAGATCTTACTCACCTTAATCGTAGTGTGAAACGGGAAATACATCCAAACCCTAAGGTAGAGCATACACTAGGAAAACTTGCTGGGCTAAGATATCTCAAAAATAGACGCAAATGCGGGTTTCTGGCAGGTTCCGTTGGACCCAGAATCTCAGCATCTCACGACATTCCTCTCGCCATTCGGGAGATTTTAAAATTTCCCAAAACTTTCCCTTTGGTATCTCGTCGGCCCCAGAACACTTTCAGAGAAAGATGAACATTATACTCCAAGGTCTAGAAGGAGTAGAGATCCACATGGATGACATAAACGTGTGGGGAGACAGCCAAGAAGAACATGATCGCCGTCTTTGAGCTGTACTAGAGAGATTGAAAAAATCGGAATGACACTCAACGAGAAGAAAACGGTGTTTTCCGTTGACAAAATCACCTTCCTAGGTCACAAGGTCAGTGCCGAGGGTATTTCGCCGGACGAGAAGAAAATATCTGCGATTGTGAACATGGAAGCACCATCGAACGTCACAGAAGTCCGCGTTTTTCTGGGAATGGTTAAATTTCTCGGGAAATACATTCCTCGGAAAGCAGAGATCCTCGAGCCTATAAACAGTCTACTCTCAACAAAAACTCATTGGATATGGGGCCCACATCAAGAGGAAGCCCTTCAAGAAGATCAAGACTTTGTTAACCAGTGCACCAATACTAGCATTGTAAAGCCCAACAAAAACAACTATTGTTTCGGCGGGTGCGTCGTCATACGGGTTGGGCGGGTCTTATTACAAGAACAAGATGATGGGAAGAAGAGACCAATAGCATATGTGTCAAGATCCTTATCGCTGCGAGAAAAATTATGCGAATATCGAACGGGAGGCATTGGCATTGACGTGGTCTTGCGAAGACTCAAGGAAATTCATAACCGGGATGTCATCTCTATTGAGACTGACCACAACCCTAGTCCCTTGTTACTCCAGAACTTTGATGAGAGTCCCGAGACTACAAAGATCGAATGCGGATGATGAGGATACGCTACAAAATCTTCTATTCTCCGGAAAGATCTAGTCGTCGCGATACGCTCTCAAAAAAGCCTCCATGCGAAGAAACAATGAATTGAAGAGGAATGTCCGCGTACTACATTGGGACAGCACATCCAGTCACGACACTATTTGGCAAGAAATAGAAAACAAATCAGATCCAATATGCACGCACTCGTAGAATATACTACTAAGGGTGGCCCTCAAAGGGAAAAAAGTAGACCCAAACTCAGCTTACTGGGCCGTTAAGGATGAGCTTTCAATACGATAGTTTGTTAATGAGAGGCACTCGTCTTATAACCCGGGATCCCCAAAACAAGTATTGGAGAAAATCAGAAGGCCACCAAAGGGAAAAAAGTGTCGTGAAGGGCTCGTGAGCAGTGGGTGGCCGGATCCCCTCAAATTGAAATTGCATCAGATATGCCACGTCATTCAACTTCCGTACAGTCATGAGCCATGATTGTTCAGAGTTTTCAAGGGCCTGGCAGATTGTGCCATGGACCTATCAAGTTAGACAACAGTGGTACCCGTCGTAACCGAATTACTCCGTACTTCGAGATCGCTGACTCTCAATTCAATCAAGGGCAAAATCACCATGCAAGTCATATTTCACGCACGGTATACCAGGAACGGTCCGAAGTGACAATGGACCCCAGTTTGGGCACTTAGACTTCTCTGATTTAAAGTTCTCCGAAACTTAGGGTTCAAGTTGTAACCAGTAGTCCGAGTACAGCCAAAGCAATGGATTGCTGAGCAGCGGTGAAATAGCGAAACTACGATTGAAAAATCGGAAGATCCATTCCTAGCTTTGGCCTATAGAACAACACCTTTAGCTAACGGGTTAGCCCAGCCGAGCTTCTCATGAAAAGAAAACTACGTCTACACTACTTTGTCTCCACAACAACTGGACAAAATACCGACAAGTCGAATCTTCGGAGGAAGGGAAAAGATAATAAAGCAAAACAAAAGTCAAATTATGATCGAAGACACCGATCCATACCTATGCCATTAAAACCAGGGGTGCTGTATGGATAAATTTACATCGGACACACGAAGGAGTTCTTTACTGTGCTACCAACCAAGGTCATTTTGTAGTCCAGACCAATCGTGGAGCGTCAGGAGAAACCGATGGCACTAATACCGAGCCAAAACTTCCAAGGACGGAGAAGAAGGAGAGGAAAGCTCGAGCCGAGTAATACCCAGACGGAGGACTCGCACGAAGAGTAGCCCCCCGGAGCCAGTTGCAGAGCCAGCCCCTCCTACAGAAGCTCTCAAACACTGTCTGTGTCCTCAGCCAACCATGGTGGTCCGTATCAAACGAGAGCGGGAGGAGAATCCGTCCTCCCTATTGAAGTTTAGATTTATAAGAGCATAATCCTCCAGTAGATATTTTCATTGTCATATGTAATAAAATTCTCTTTCCGAATAAAGCATAATTAAAGTTCATACTTAAAGGAGATGTGTCATCAGGTATTTAATGTGCCCCTCACGGCTTTTAATAATGAAGCCACTCACGGTACCAGAAGGACACTATATGTCAAACAAGGCGGTGTATAAGCAGACGAATAAATGGCCGTCCAAAAGTGATTCAGTTTTCTAAAACATATCACCTTTATCCTCGATCATCCGAACAATCCTAATACCAATGGTAAAAAAACCTTCAGGTAGGCTTCTTAGCCCAAAGCTTCACTAAAATATCCTGGTTTAGTTTTACGGGATTAACGTCTTAGTGATGACAAAAAATGACAAACTTTAAAGCTGAGCTTTCAGCCTTGCCTAGGTAGGCCTAGGCCTACGATATTTAGGCCTATTCCTTTAGAAAGTTTGCCAAATTAATGCTCATCTTTTTTCATACTATAATATCACTTTTTTATTACTTAGGTACTTACTAAGTTATAATAATCTTAATATTCTATTTCACATGGACAAAATCAAGTAACCATTGTAATGAGTTAGCATCGAAAGGTATGTGTAATCAGTTAGATAATTATTTATTGATCACTTTTGTTACATTCTGTATTATGTAACTGTTGTAGTTAGCCTACGTATTAATAATACTGTAAGGGTCTTGGTAAATGAATATAAATGTTACATATACCTGTTTATTATCTTCTTTAGATCAGGCCTACATACAATGTTTATCCATACCAATCATATTTTATTGTGAGGAGCCAGGTGTAAACTTACTTACGCACCTTGATGGAAGTCTTCTTCTTCTTCTACAGTTCCTACAACTGTTCAGCAACACCACACATCCCCTTACGGGCATAATTAAAGAGTATCTTAATATAATTATGTTGAAGTCTAAATCATATTTTAACATGAGTAATTATCTAATCAAAGAGTAACTTAATCTAATTATTTTGAAACCTACTTACTAAAGATAACAATCATAAGTTGTATTATTATAATCATGATTAATCTAGAGATTGACTATAGGGTTTTGTCTACTAGGCGGTACTACTCGTCTGCCTCTCTTTGTTATATACATTTGGTTTTTGATCGGATCTGGTTCAACGACGGGTCGATTTGCTCTCCGCTCGGTTGGTGGTCGGTCGACCGCTTTGGTGTAAGCTGTTCTGCTGTCCGGATGTTCTCTTCTTCCTCTGCCAGGTTTCCATTTCATTTGGCAGTTCCCGGACAGGAACTAGGTGTCTGCGGTTTCTTCGCAAATTCCCTTGAGGAGTAGAGATTTTGTACGATCTAGGTTCTTCGCATCTGCCCTATACGGTCCCGTATAGCAGCCCATGTCTGTCAGCCAGACTGGCGTACCTATCTCAATGGACTTTAGAGATGATGTACGGTGAAGTTAATCATAATTTATTTTCTGGTCTTCTTTAAGGCTTCTTTCCTTGTGTCATAGTGACTCCCAATCAATTGTTTTTGGATGTAGTGTCTCGGGTAACCGGTTGTAATATCCCAGGACGAGGTGTTCTACCTGGATTACATACTAATTAATCACTGTACACTGTTTAGCCAACTAGTCTGTCATTACGTCAGTTTTATTCAGAACCGGACATACGGTCGACATCAAACTACTACACTAGTCAGTTAGCAACACTAGTATCTAGTCAAGTAAGAGAGCGCTTCGGGAGCGGGAGCATACAACAATCCCTCTTTACAACAATTAAAAATAGTAATACAAATAAGAGTATCAATATATAGTTGAAAATAGAATAACTAGTACATAATGAATTTATGAAGAATGTCAATCAAGTTCTTAAATGTAATCAAATGAAACCACAGAGTATAAGAATTGTCTTTGCTTAGTCTTGGTAACGTATAGGAAATCTTCGTTCCCTCTGCGGCCTGGGTTTCACCTGGACCGGTGATCTTGGGCTCTCGGGCGGAACGTCAGCTCGAACGACCTCCTGCGTCCCATGGTTCTGCACATCTCCATTTTGTAGAGCCTTGTTATTAGGCTCAGAAGGGAAATTTTTCAGGTAGGGAACCAGAGTGGGAAGCGCTGGGAGGGAACCTCTTAAAAGGGGTAGAGTTCCGGGGATAGCGGGCACGGTCAGGAGTTTGAACGGTAATACTGTTCCCGTTCTTTGACACTACTTGGGTAGGGGTAGGACAGTAGGGAGTAGTTAGTTTGTTAGTTTTGTTTTGCTTCATCAAAACATAATCTCCTTCCACTATCACACTTTCCTTAGCGCGTCGTGATTTATCTGCATATTCCTTCCCTTTCCATTTCCTTTCAAGGTCCCGGTCTCTGATTTCACCATCATCCACTGTTTTTGCCTCCCAAGTTGGTAACTTGTCTCGGATTTTCCTACGGTAAAGAAGTTCGGCAGGGCTTACGCCTGTACTACAATGCGAAGTATAACGGTATAAAATTAGATACTGAAGTAGAATTTCTTTCCAATCTTGTCCTGTTGCTTGTGCAATACGCAGACGTTTTAACAAAGAACGATTTTGGCGCTCCACCTCCCCGTTAGCCTGCGGCCACAACGGTGTTGTGAAACGTAGATCAATATTATTTTCTCCGCAGTATTTCTTGAACTCTTCACTGTCAAATTGGGGTCCATTATCTGACCTAATGGATGAAGGTAAACCAAACCTAGCAAAAATCGGTTTAAGTTTCTCGATTGTTTTCTCAGCGGTAATGGACTTCATGATGTCCACTTCAAAGAATCTACTGTAGTAGTCAATAGTGACTAGTAAGTAATGTCCTGATGGTAGGGGTCCTAGAAAATCTACAGCTATGTCTTGCCAAGGGCGGCTTGGCAGTGATGTTGTACGAATAGGCTCCGGAACATCAGGTGCAGTGACAAGCTGGCAACCATGACAAGTCTTGACAAATGTCTCACATTCCCTATCAATCCCCGGCCACCATACCTTAGATCGTAATCTTTGCTTCATTACTGACATTCCCGGATGACCCTCGTGGGCCAATTCCATGGTTTGCTGCCTGAGAGCAACTGGCATTATCAAACGATTTCCACGCAAGATGATATTTCCTACCTTGCTCAGTTCAGTGGCAAATGCATGAAATGGTTTTGCTCGAGTCATCACTCCAAGAACCCGATTCGAGACTACGAGATACAGACTGAAGCTCCATATCAGTTTCAAAAGCATCTTCGATATCCTCCAATCTTAGTGCTACTGGTGTTGATGACTGAACTATGATTTGAAGACATTTCTCACCTTCAGCATCAAAAGTTGTCTTACATTTTCCCGGATCCAACAGCCTAGATAATGGGGTCAGCAATATTAGACTTTCCAGGGCGATGTACAATGTGATAGTTATAGGATTGTAATCTTAACATCCATCGCTCTATCCTAGCACATGGTTTTACCTTTCGGTGACAATATGCATTCAATGGGCTTATTGTCGGTGATCAGGTCGAAAGTATCTCTTCCAAAACAGGTACATATGAAAGTGTTCACAGGTTGTTATCTCTCTTATTGATTCTGGGATCAAATTTAATTTGGTGAAAAGTGCAGTCAATATCAAGTTACTACAGAATTTACTGTCCCTTAGATCAGGGAGTACCTCATCAAACTTGGTATGTGATGTTTCTCTCTTTCCACCGCAGTATTTGCCTGACGCATGTCAACGCAAATCCTGACATCTCCATTACCCTTAGGGACGACCACGAGCTGCGAGGACCACTGCGATGGGCCATCAATCTTCTCAATGATATCTTGGTCTTCCAACTCTTGAAGTTTAGTTTCTAGTATTCTTTGAAGGGGCACAGGAACTCTTCTCAATGGTTGGTACACTGGTTTCACATCATGGTTAATGGGAAGTTTCATTGAAAATCTTTCAACTTTCCCAATACAGGCTTAGGCTTATTAGGCCTTTCGATCTGATTCACTTGCAGGCCTATCTTCAAAAAATCCTAGTTTTATTGCAGTCTCTTTCCCAAGAAGTGGCACACCCTTGCCTTTGATTACGTAGAACAAAGCGCTTACCTTCGGACCGGGTCTTACCTCTACATCTGCTTGGAATTTACCCAGGACAGTCAGGGGGGTTTTACTACCATATGGAAAGAGTGCCTTACTAGATAATGAAGAGCAGCAGTCAACTTTTTTTTCCTTTAAGCGAGTCCACGTTTCTTCATCTACTACATTACATGTAGCTCCTGAGTCAACCATAACCTCCAAACCAATTCCACCCACCTTGACTTTCAATAGGTCAAAAGAACCGTTCAGCTGGTTAACTCTGGTCACTCCGAAAGCATAGTCGCGGCGATCTTCCGACTCGTCGTCTGTATTTGAATCGACATTAACTTGTCTAACCTTGCTTTTCTCTTTTTTCCCTGTGTTTCCTTAGTGCGTTCCCCTTTTTGTTTACTTTTCTTCCTACAGCAAACTCCAAAGTGCCCATCTGATGACACAGATGGCATTCTTTGTTCTTTGCTGGACACCCATCACTACCTTTCATGTGTCCCACATAGCCACATGCAAAGCATTTTTTTTTTCTTTGACCTATCTAGGCCTAGGCTTACCTTGTTCACTACAGCTTGCTTGTCAGGCAGACCTAGCCCTAGGCCTGAGCTTACCTGCTCCAGTCCTAGCTCGCGCTGGTTGGCATCCTCCCAAGATCGAGATGTGTCCAACACAGACTGTAGGGTCATATCTGGACCTATTTCGATAAGTTTTCTCTTGAGTTTTCTTAGAAAAAACTTTGTCCAATATTTGGTCACGCAGGTGTTCATCTATGAGTGTGTCAAACCCACAGTGAAGAGCCTGGCGCCTTAACCTAACTTCAAACTTATCAATAGACTCACCTCTTGTTGGCTAAGTGCACGGAACTTGATCCTTTCGTAAGGAATATTACTCCTAGGTGTGAACTTCACAGTCAACGCTGCGACAGCATCCAAATAAACATTGGAACCTCCATCTGCCCCTGCCGCTGGCAGACTGTGATACACGTCCTGTACATCCAGACCTGCTTTATGCAACAACGTTGCCTTCTTTCTTTGAGGGTTTGTAATATTAGCACTTTCTGCATAATATTCAAATCCCCTAAGCCAACGCGTCCAGCGTTGTCCCACTGTTGTCTGGTCACCTGAGCAGTCGAAAGGCTGCACGCCGTTTTCACCGGACATGAATTGAACAATTCCGGGTGGTCTAGGCCTATGCAAACTGTTAATATAACTACCTTCCTACCTTCTTTTCAGATGTCAAATGCATTAATTTACCCTCCGTCGCCAATGTAATATCCCAGGGACGAGGTGTTCAACCTGGATTACATACTAATTAATCACTGTACACTGTTTAGCCACTAGTCTGTCATTACGTCAGTTTATTCAGAACCGGACATACGGTCGACATCAAACTACTACACTAGTCAGTTAGCAACACTAGTATCTAGTCAAGTAAGAGAGCGCTTCCGGGAAGCGGGAGCATACAACACCGGTAGGGTTGTTCGTATCTTCTTCCAATAAGTAGTTCTGAAGAGACATTTTGGTGAGTTCAAAGTAACACCTCGTTCATGCATTCTCTGAAGAACCTTACGTAGGCGCATGTCGTGTTCCCTTTATCCTTACCGTAGACGAGTATGTCATCTGTTACACATACAAACACCTTCAAGACCTTCCAGAATCTGGGACATCTTCCTCTGGAAGACTTCTGGAGCACTTGAAATGCCAAAGGGCAATCGATTGAAGCAATAGTGCCCCCAGGTGGCCGGAATGTTGTAAGTTTTGCCGACTCCGGATCTAAAAGAATTTGCCAAAAAACTTCTATTTTTTTTGTAAATACCTTTGCGTCTCCCTGGATCTCCGCCAGCGCGTATAAACTGCAGTCATGATCGTACGTTCTCGCAAGACGCTTTTGTTTCAATTTGGTCAAGCCCGACAAGATCCTAACTCCAGTTGGTTTCGCCACGACGACCGTGCCAGACACCCATTGGGTCGGTTCTTTAATCTTCGAGATGACGTTCTCTTGTTCCATCTTCTCAAGCTGAATTTTAAAACCTTGTCCATAAGGGGAAATTTGGGGTACTCTTCGTGAAGTGTTGATAGCAAATTGTTTTGCGTCCTCTTTTAGGCGAATTGGGGGTACTCCCGGTAACTTCTCGAGTCCATGAAATATTTCCGGAAATTCTTCCTTCCATGTTTGGCTGCAGTTTACCTCTTGGATTCTTGTAACTTAAGAACTCCTAACGCAACTATTGCTGGTCTTCCGAGTAGTGGATTGTCCAAATCACTCACCACAAATACCTCTTGTTGTGAAGTCTTGCTTGCAACTGCTAGTGTGCACTTGAATTGTCCGAGAGTGTTTATCGGTACTCTACCCGGTCCATACAATTTCTTCGTTGGTGCTTGTAGTTTTTGGTCTTCCCCTTTAATTTCTGAAGAGTCTTTCTGCATTTACGGTTACGTCCCGCGCCACTGTCTATTTTAAACTTAATAGAACACTTTTGGTTAACAATCACATCAACTTGCCATGGCTTTTCCGACTTTAAGTCTAGGCCCACTGAATCGATGTATATTCTTCCAACTGCTGTGTGACTTCACCAACTTTCTTTGTGTAGCAGCATTTACCAAAATGACCTTTTTTACGACATTTGTAGCACTCTGTATCTTTTGCAGGGCATTCGTCGAGTGTATGGTAGGTTGCCTACCGCAGCGTGTGCAACTTGAGTTTTTGCCTTTATTTGATTTCATTTATTTTTATCGGTTTATTTTTCCATCATTTGGTTTTTTTTACCTGCTTTGCTTTACATAGTCAACCCCTTTTCGAACTTCCTGGGCGAATCTCTTTTTTGCTGACTTATCAGTGCCTCTCTGTTTCAAACTGGGCTTATGACTGTGTTAAAGGTCAGATCAGGATCCTCTTTGTGTCTTTCCGACATGTTACCATCTAGGATTTCTATTATTATCCTGTCCCGTAAATTTTCTTCTTCCAGGATTTGGTATTCACATCGTTCACCATTGTATGCAGTGTATTTATGAAAGCATCAAAAGTTTCACCTTCCATCTGATTCCTTTTATGAAATTTTGCTCTTTCATAAATCAGGTTTTTCTTTTTGACAAAATGAGTATCGAATTTTCCTTTGACAATATCGTACTTACTTTCATCCTCTTTCGAAAGTCTGAATGACGCAAAGGGTATCTTTGGCATTATCCCCATAGTATACACTAGGTGGCTTACTTGTTCATCTTCTGATCTTTGTTTAATGCCAGAAGATTTTCTAAACCTTTTATATCTGCGTATCCATTTTGTCCACTCCGAACCATTTGAACAGTCAAAGTTTTCTGGTGGGGGTATTTGGAAGTTACTCTATCTTCCAGAATTTACTGGTTCGAGTTTGTTTTTTCATTGTTCGTGGTCGAGTTTGACGCCTTTCTTCTAGAGCTCTTTGACTGCCCGGTGCTACTTGTGTGTCTCACTTTTGTGGTCTTCCCTGGTGCGTACGAGTTTGTGCCTCGAGTGTGATATCTTCCGTCTAAACTCTTTGGCTAGTTTGTGCGTCGAGTGTGATATCTTCCGTCTAAACTTTTTGGCTTCCTGGCGTCACTTGTTGGGACACACTGTTTTAGCTGTTTTGTGCCTTCATCCCACTTGTTGCAACCATGTATTGTCTTGGTAAATGAATATAAATGTTACATATACCTGTTTATTATCTTCTTTAGGTTACATACAATGTTTATCCATACCAATCATATATTATTGTGAGGAGCCAGGTGTATCCTTACTTATGCACCTTGGTGGAAGTCTTCTTCTTCTTCCTACAGTTCCTACAACTGTTCAGCAACACCACACAAATACAATTAAACAATTGCCAGTAACAGTCAGTTCCCACTTCAGTGGGTAGCCATTATTGTCCTCTCTCTCCATGGATTCCCGCGGCTACTACGACATAACTAGCGCTAGTAGTAGTTCACTGTAACTCTTGTTTAATTCCCAACAGTTGGCTAACTGCACAACAACAACAACTTGGAATCAGCTGTGCTGTCAGTTCACCAGCTATAAGTACACACTTATTACACCTTTTCCCCCAAGTCTATGCATGGTATGATGATTAACACAGCAACACAATCAAAACACAATATGGAAGGTTACACAATATTGAATTTGTAAATATAAGCTCATGCTGAAACAATACGCAATAATCATACAAAGATACACTAGTGAATTTGTGCATAGAAGCTCACATAGAAAGATGTGCTAGTAGGCTACTTAGGCCTAAACTTGTTCTGACATAATTCAATACAATTTTTAAACCTTACTTAAAGTAAATGAATCATACAATACAATATTTCACATTTCAATCTTACAGTGACAATTTAATCAATCAATAGCATACAATAACAATACAATGATAATAATACCAAAACAAACCCAACAAACATTTTGGGCTTTCCCGCAGTCTTCCCGCAGTCTTCCCGCAGTCTTTTTCCCGCACTTGCCCGGGCGGGACCCTTGCGGGACGTCCCGTACGGGTCCCGCCTAGAAGTGTCCTACTGGCCGATACCGGGTCCCGTACGGGACGTCCCGCGATCTTCCCGCGATTATCCCGCACGGGACGTCCCGCGATCTTCCCGCTAGTTTCCCGCACGGGACGTCCCGCGATCTTCCCGCTAGTTTCCCGTAGTATCTGTAGCGCGATCTAGGTGCTAAATATGTAGGCTAAACGTAAAAATAAAATAAAAAGTTTTATATAATATCGGTTACATGGCTATTTTGTCTTATTTTCGACACCAGTTGATTGCCTGTAGGTGGAAACACAACATGTATTAATTGCAAGTAATTATAAAATTTCAAGTTTGGTGTCTCGAACTCGGTCCCGGACTCTCCATCTGTAAGCCACGCATCTAACCGTTACGCCACGGAGGATGCTTGAGCGGAGTGGGAATAACACCCTATAGATTCAACAGCAAATCTACTCGAGTATCATAGTTATTGTGTGCTTGCTTTGTGGCCTATCCGTATAGTCTATTAATTATTTTAGATGTGTTGGAATAGTGTTCAGTATATTATACTACAGTGTACGGTATATTTTAAATGTGGGTACAGTAAATGATGCTTTCTATGCGCAGCGCATGTTCGATATTTTGTTCTAGTTGTTGATAAATGCCGAGGCGGGTGTATCTGCATAAATAAAGTATAGGCTGTCCGATGCGATGCTGGTTGACCACAAAATAACGGTACTAATTCTATTGGAACATGCAACCAAAATTAAATGACATCATGTGAGATCTTCATATCTTTTTGTCTCAGTTGGTGAAAAGAAAAACCCATGGTGTATGGTGAAATTTTTTGATTACTAGGAAGCTTCGCAAACGCTTTTTCAGGGAGGCGTGTTATTGGATGAGCGTAATTGGTGAATTGAGCTGCCATGTGTTTTTGCAGATGGTATTTAAATTGATTTCGTTTTCCCATTGCTATGGGCTGCGAGACACGCTTGGTAATATTGTTTTAATTTTTACGACGACGATATGAGGATCAGGGGCGCACATTATATTACACACTACATTACAATCGAATAAAGCATGTAGGTGTTATAAGTCGAAGAAATTTGGTAAAAAACGAAAAAAAGCGTAAATTTGTGATTTATAAAAAAAAAAATTCTATTACGCACAAATTGCACACGAATATATTAATTCTTAAAATACAATAGGATAAAGCATTTAGGTGGTATAAGTCAAAGAAATTATTAAAGTCGTAAAAAAAACGTAAAATTGTGATTTTCATGAGAAATAATTTTTTGTTTGTGCTCAAATTTCACGCGAATATATTAACTCATAAAATTAAGGTTCTAGGAAAAAATCATTACAATCGAATAAAGCATGTAGGCTAGAGGTTTGAGTCGAAGAATTTTTTAAAAATCGAAATATATCGTAAAATGCGACGTGGCTCGTGGCGGTTCTAAGTTCATAAATTCAAAGGCCTTTAAAAAATTTCATCGCTATTGCCAGTTGGAGTATCGGTTTAGCCGGAATCGTGTTAACAAAAACACAAAAATACAAACGGAAAAAAGAAAAAAACATTCCGGATTTTTTCACCAGTGTAGTGAAATGGAATCTTTGCTTCGCTCATACAAAAATGTATTACAGGAGAAATGAAAGCAGGCCAAATGCTACAGAATTATCTGCATAAACAATTCAATGTTATTTCACGTGTGCAGATGAATGTTGGTTCCGTGGGGGTAAATAAAAATAAAAAAGAACGTTCTACAAATTGCTTTTGAATTTTCATAATATACCACAAAATTTTCTTTTTAATTTGTTGATGCATACAGCTGTTGTTTAATTAATAAATAAAAAACTAATAATATATTCATTACCAAGGTGATTGGTTATCGTGTTTTTTCAATAATGTTACACACACAACTCTTAATGGTGGAGATTGATTAAAGTACAATATGCTCATTTTGTTTCACAGGCAAAATAGTAAATTATGTTGACTAACTGGATCGTTCATAATAAAAGGGGCATTGCAATTTACCCGTACGTATCTTATCCGAATCGCTTCCTTCGCGGGAACTATGCGGGACGTCCCGTGACTTTCCCGACACAGGACGTCCCTTAACTTGCCCTCGCGGGTCCCGTGCGGGACGTCCCGTGACTTTCCCCGAGACGGGACGTCCCGTAACCTTCCCTCGCGTTTCCCGTGCGGGACGTCCCGCTTCCCGCAGTTAACCCGCACCCTTTCCCCTTTAAATTTCCCGCACGGGACCCAGAGTATAATGTTTTTTTGGGAAACCACTCAACTGAACAAAAAGTATAATATTGATAATAATACCAGTTAGTATTTAATGTTATCATTAAATTAAGCTGGTTCTCTCCTGTTACGTGATGGTCTACCATCCGAGTGGGTAACTACCTCACGACTGCCTGAAGTCATGTTACGTGATGGTCTACCATAAGGAGTTGTAACTACCTCCGGAGTGTATGGTTTATCAGACATGGTCTACTTATTATACTTTCTGGGGTCCTGCTACTGGTTCTTTTATCTCTTCCCTGATCATTTCAGAATCCAACCCGGGTGTTACTGGCTCATCCTCATTTTCACTTTTTCTCAAATCACGCCTATTCCTTTTAATAGTAGTCCTTCTACCATCATTCATTATCCTTTCGTACTACATATGATCGCGGAGTATGATATTTTTGGACTACGGTGGCTGGATTCCACACTCTATCTTCCCTGATCCTAATTCTTTCTCCTTCAAAACAATGCTGGCAAGGGTCTAGAGTTTTTATCGTAATTCCTTTTTTGCATATCTTGCAAAAATTGCAGTTTGTCCCTAACCCCTGTCTGAAGCTTAGGTTCTAACAATGAACTAACAGTAGGAAGTTTTGATTTTAGTTGTCTGCTCATTATAGTTAAGCCAGGCTACAATCTGTCCCTGTGATCGGGGTATTTCGGTATTCCAATGAGAATATTTAAATTTCCAGTTTTGCATGATGAGCTATTTTTAACATGGTTTTAGCAATCTTTACACCATTCTCGGCCATCCCGTTAGCTTGAGGATACCTAGGACTCGAAGTTACTGTTGTAAAATTCCACTCTTCTGCAAATCTAAGAAATTCTGCACTGCTAAATGGCATATTGTCCGACATTAGACAATCTGGAACACCTAATCTAGAGAAGATAACTTTAAACTTTGTTATTATTTCCGTAACAGT
This sequence comes from Sweltsa coloradensis, assembly GCA_024449915.1. NCBI lineage: Eukaryota > Metazoa > Arthropoda > Insecta > Plecoptera > Chloroperlidae > Sweltsa > Sweltsa coloradensis. Next base: position 32,133 of record JAMZAV010006302.1, read on the forward strand.
TTGTTATTTAACTGTACTAACACTAACCATTTACTGTAGTAATCTTTTACAACTTTATATGAATTTCTTTGAATTCGAGAATATCTGCCGCCAACTTTTCCCACGGCCTATTTGGGATAGGGTGTGGCATAAGTGGTTCTTTAGCATTTTCCTTTTGAAACTTCAAACATGTCTGACATTTACTCATTTTTGTTCTATATCCCTAGTCATCCCGGGCCAGAACAAAACTTGTCTAGCTCGACTTTTGGTCTTTTCCATGCCAAAATGGCTTTCGTGCACTAAACTTAACATGCTATCTGTTAAATGTTGGAGGAACTAGTACCCGGTCTCCGATGAAAACTAGGCCATCATCTCAGTTATATTATCTTTGAAATCCCAAAAGTACTTTAGCTGTGATGGAACTTGGTTTTTGTACTCTGGCCATCCTACCTGAATTAAGTTTTTTAAAAGTTGAGCAGTCTCATATTGCTCAGTGGCTACTCTAAATTCTTGTTTTTTTGAATTTGACATGGGTAAGTGTTTGGATACACTATGTACCAATTCTTTCATTTCACAATCCTCAACACCTACATCAGGTAAACATGCCCTTGATAGGGTGTCTGCTAAATACATTTTGGACCTGGGACGTACTGTATGTCTAGGTCATATTTAACCAATTTTAACTGTAAACGCTGTAGTCTGGGGAGACTTTATGTACATTTTTTGAGATTATGGATATCAGGGGCTTGTGATCAGTTTGAACAACTGTTTTTCTGCCGCTACATGTAATTATGGAATTTCTGTGAAACTGTAAACAATTCCGAGAAGTTCCTTTTCTATTTGCGAATAATTAGCTTCTGTTTCCGTCATGCTACGTGACGCATATGCGATTGGCTTACCTTCTGTACAAGGCAGGCTCCCAATCTACTTTGTGAGGCATCAGTCTGCAAGGTTAAGGGTTTGTTCGAGTCGTAGTATGCTAATACTGGGGAAGAACACAACGCTTCTTTTACATTGGTAAAAGCCTGTATCTGCTCATGTGACCATATCCAAGGGACATCCTTTTTTAAGAGCACCCTTAGGTGGGCTGTTACTGATGCCCATAAATGCCATGCCATGCCCATAAATCTTTTTAACTCGGTCACATTAGTAGGGGAAGAAAATGCTGCTATTGCCTTTACTCTTTCCTCATCTGTTTTTAAACCTTGTGCTGACATGACATGTCCCATGTACCGTACTTCCTTTACTTTGTACTGAGACTTGTCAGGATTAAACCTTATGTTTGCCTCATTAGCACGTTTAAAATCTTCTAGGAGCTCTTTGTCATGTTCGCGTTCTGTTCTACCAGCTATTATGATGTCATCATATATAACCTGTACTCCTGGAATGTCACCAAAAATCTCAATATTTTTACGCTGGAATATTTTAGGGGCAGATTTAATAGCGAATGGCATTCTTAGAAACTTGAATCTACCCATGGGACTATTAAAAGTACATAGGTCAGAGCTAGCTTCGTCCAAACAAATCTGATAAAACCCTTCCTTCATGTCAACAATTGAAAAGATAGTCATTCCTGATAGGTTTGCAAAAACATCGTGCATTATTGGGAATAAGGTTATGTTCTCTTTTTATGGCTTTGTTTAGATCTACTGGGTCAATGCATAACCTTAGATCCCCATTAGGTTTCTCAATTATTACCAAGTTATTTACCCAATTTGTTGGTTTTGTCACCCTTTGTATTACCCCTTCCTTTTCTAAAGACAACAAAGTATCATTCAACTTATCTTTTAGAATAACTGGGATCCTCCTAGGAGGATGTATAACAGGGGTTTGGTCCTTTTCTAAAGTTATTGTGCATCTGTTAGGCATGCATCCCAATCCCTGAAATATTTTACTGTGTCACTGCAACACACTCTCTTTAGAACCAAGTTCACTTTCTATTTCCCTGACAAAGTTTATCAAGCCTAGATTATTGCAATCTTGTAGTTCTAACAATGGAGTAAACTCCTTGTCTACTACCATAAAAGTTACCTCAATTGGTCCTCTGCTAGGATCATTTTTTAAACTACACTCTCAGTTTATGATTCCTATGGGCTTTACTTTAGTATCGCCAAAGGCAACCAGAACTATTGCAGTATCTTTCAACTTCTGCATTAAATTTAAATTTTTTACAATATTTAGTGGCATTACACTCACCTCAGCTCCAGTATCAACTTTGAAATTAATTTCGGTATACTGAAATTTTCAGATTTTACCAACCATTCTCTGCCTTCCTCAGGCCTATTGCCTTTCGGGCCCAGAGTGCCTACTTTCTGAATTTAGGTAACACATAGTTTGCTATTATGTTCGTTTGATTCTCAAACATCAAGTTATTTTGCCTTGGTTTCACATAAAGTTCACTATTATGTTCATCTTCCGAGTTTACAACACATTCGGCTACGTAGAATTCGCTATTATGTTCATCTTCCGGGCTATCTTCCGATTTAAACTGTTGGGTCTACAACACATTCGGCTACTCGTTTCTAGTACACATCCTAGCGAAATGATTTAACTGTTCACAGATTCTACATGTTTTTCCAAACGCTCTGCAGCAACGCACACCGTGACGGTAACCACTCTTTTCGCAGTCAAAGTCTTTGCCACCGTCCGCCTTGTAACGCTGGAATTTATTCTGTGATGCATCGGTATCCATTTTCCGGTTCCCGTCTTTTGGGTGATCCTGGCCTAGCCTTTTGAGGCCTAGTCAACACTGTCTCTACCATCACCTTTTCGCCTAGTTCCATGGCCTGTTGTTTACTTACTTCTGCTGCTCGGCATAAATTAGCTGTTTTTTTCTGGAGTGAGATCACTTATGCGAAGTAGTCTTTCACGTAAAGCCTGGTCGGTGATACCTTACACTACCCTCAAAGTTAGTAATTGATTTTGTTGAGTTCCAAATTCACAGGATGTAACGTGTCATGGGATGACACCATTACCCGTCCGTTTCTCGGCTGGTCAGGTACAGGCTTCTCGTCATATTTACGTCACGATGCAGATGATAAGCACTTTGGGATAGGTGACGGCATTTGGGGTCCGATTGGTTGCCAATGCGCGCATCGCGATTCCGATTGGCTAGAGGTCGAGTGACAGGACCAGATCGGCTTGGAAGGCGAGACGGTTTGGCCAGTGTTACCGTGGGATCGAGAGCGAACAGACCGAGAGTGGGACGAGCTTGGGTTCGAGTCCCGACTAGTACCGTGGAGAACAAGACGCATCGCGACGTATCGTTTGAATAGGGTGACACTCCATAAGAAAACTGTGTTACGCGCAGTATAAAGCTTTTGTGGTTTAGTTCGAGCCCCGGAAAGAGGGAATTTCAGGGCAGAACGAATGTGAACTGCTCCACGTACCGATTAGTTGCCGAGTTAAGTTTTGGTGACACCTAGCAGGGGCGTTTTAAGGTTGTGTATGAACCTAGAAGAGGTCCGAGGCGGAGAAAGTGCGTGAGTTATTTAATGCTCAGCTGTGCCGTGTATTATCAAAATACTGTTGCATTACACCAGGTCGCCACGATACCAGGGATCGAAGCCGAGTCCCGTCGTGTATGAAATTAGAATAGCAATGAGATATATTGCTTACGCTTTCGTTTGTTTTACATCTATAAAGTATTATTGTTTATAGTTTATACTGAGAGTGAGCTCATTATAGTACGATCGGAGTGCAGTGCAGAGTTCCTACAAAGGGATCGATAGATTCGCCCAGCTAGTCGCGGCCGCTGTAGAGTGAGAAACGAACAGGTGTTTGGCTGATAGAAGTAGGCATACCGCGGGCGCTGTCAAGTGACGTTCCGTGAACTTCACACCTCTCGCGATGACGAAACCAGCTGCCCACGATTTTGGAGTGGGGGTAGCGTGAAGAAGCGCGAGACATCCCGACAGCCACTTACGTCCTAGAAGAGGGGGAGAGCGTCGAGACGTCAACCCGAGGGACGCTGCCCATGCTGAGTGGAGGGATGGCGCCTAGATTATCCTGAGGGAAGAGGGGACCGAGTACTGAGGATCACTGAAGGCACCTCGACTGCTGGTCAGCTAAGTATCTGTGTGAGGGGGGCTAGGGGATCTTTTACAAGGCCTTTTTTTAGGATGTCCTAGTTGTTTACCCTTTCACAGCACAACAGCTACTTCCGCGATTGACCGGATCTGCCAGCCCTAGTCTGGAGTGCCAATGAACATTGTTTGTTTCTATAGTAATTTTTCACATTCAAGTTATGAACATTTTGTTGCTGGTAATTATTTTCACTCAATTTATACCTAGTTCGACTCACAGTGAGGGGAGTAAGAAGATTTATAATTTGTATTAAACCCTGGACATCGTCCAGGTGAACATTATTAAACTAGTTCCTTAACTTTTGTATGCATTTGTATACCCGGCCTACGAATGGCTCTTATTTAATTAAATCATATTACTCTACTTTGTGTTCCATTCATTTAAATTGGCTGGGTGCAACTAGTACGCCTGAGCCCGGAGGTTCCTGGTTACTCCATGAAAAACAAATAGGTGGCGCCCAAATCAAGTTGCCGCACACCCTAGGATCCACGAACCCCCGCTGACTTGTCTACTAGCCGTGGGCCTTTCATCTTGGCCGTAGGGTGGGCACCTCTCATCAGGGAAGTGAGGAGGGAGGTGGAGGTGGGGTTACAAGGATTTAGCAAGGATTTTTAGCCTAGTTAGAAAATGGGCAAACACTTCTGACTGCACACACGTACACATGTAAAAAACTTACCTCTGTTCATACACAAGATTTCGTCTTGGTGTGCAGCATTCTTCTGAATTTTTTCATCACTTTTGCCAGATCCTTTTTGTCTGTGTCCTCATTTCGAACGTGTTGAAGAGTTCTAGGGACTCATCTCCAATGAAATTGAGAAACACGGCCACTTTATCTTCTTCAGAATCATTATACCTTTTCCATGCCCTCATAAAAATATCGAACTTCTGTCCGAAAACGCGTCCAATTTTTCGTGACATTGCCACTTAGGCTAAGTTCTGCCGGCTCCTTGCACTTCAGCGCCATTATTACGGAGTTTCTAGCTTAGGCCTACCTCGTGGTTTTTCTTTGTTCACTTCCGCGAACCGCTAGCCACCATGTAATGAGTTAACATCAATAGGTATGTGTAGGCTAATCAGTAAGATAATTATTTATTGATCACTTTTGTTACATTCTGTATTATGTAACTGTTTGTAGTTACGTATTAATAATACATTGCCAGTAAAGTCAGTTCCCACTTCAGTGGGTAGGCCATTATTGTCCTTTCTTGCATGGATTCCGCAGCTATTACGACATAACTAGCGCTAGTGGTAGTTCACTTTAACTCTGTTTAACTCCCAACAGTTGGCTAACTGCACAACAACAACAACTTGGAATCAGCTGTGCTGTCAGTTCACCAGCTACAAGTACACACTTATTTTTTCTCTGGCTACATCACTGGTCGTGACCACGCCTATTCCCTGGACTATTTTCGGTTGAAATATAAAATTAAGTAAATAATAATCTTCTTGGTAATGCCATATTGGTGGTCAAAATACAAAATTATTTGCTTTTGGGTTTTACTTCAAAATCAATGTAACATGAGAAAAACAATAAGTTATTTGAGGTTATTAGCAACGTTATGATTGCCAACCAAAGCACAAGAATTCCCATTGCTAGCACAACGCTGGGCACAGATGAGACAGAATTTTGAGATGTTATGTTTGCTATTCCGGATTTTAGCCATCTCCTTTCTAACTGTGTCCCGCCTATAACATATTGAGCAGTAATATTCAGGGATTAACAGGCAATTTAGACAAGGTGCATAATCTCATGGTGAGGGAAGCTCCTGTTATGTTATGCTTAACGGAAACGCATGCGACAGAGAATATTGATGAAAGTGAAATTAGTGTCAATGGTTATCACATGGAAAATGTACTATCAACGCCTATGCACACAGGTGGTGTAACATTTATATATATATATATGATAAAAACAAGGATCTTGGGTAAAACCGCGTCGAAAATGAGATGAACCAGGGCAGAACCTGGGCGTCCAACGACGTTTCGTCTGTACTACATCAGACATTTTCAAGGTTGACTGTGACTCTACGGAGGTTGGAGTCACAGTGGTTGGCAAGCACGCAGCGCCCGCCTTATATAGCCTCGGCTGAAGGTGCGGGTCGGCGAGGTTATATAGAAAATAGGTGCGGGTCGGCGAGGTCATATCGTGAAAAGGTGTGGGGCGGCGATGTCATATCGAAAAAATATACGGATGGTGGCAATTGAGAAACAAAATAGTAGTAGTATATTTTTCGATATGACATCGCCGCCCCGCACCTTTTCACGATATGACCTCGCCGCCCCGCACCTATTTTCTATATAACCTTGCCAACCCGCACCTTCAGCCGAGGCTATATATAAGGCGGGCGCTGCGTGCTTGCCAACCACCACATAGCGACTTGGACCTTCGAGGCGAACACATCGTGCTGCAGCAGTAACCTCCAGCTACTAGACGACCGCCGAGATCATCAAGTCAGGGGAGCTCGGTCATTTTACCGCCCCTGACAGCCAAGTCCGCCCGCGCTCTGAAAAACCAAGAGTCTCGAACGTCAAGTCAGGGGAGTTTGGTTTTTTACGCCACCCCTGACCGCCAAGCCTCCGAGACCACGAGAAGCTGGGCCCCTCGTTATCACAGCTCTGCCAGACTCTGGGGAGCTAACTCAGTCCTGCCCCAGTAGTTAGCCTCTGTGCAGATCGGGGTGCCGAGCCACCAGTAGTAGCCTGATCTGCACATGCGTAGGTGACCACTATTGGGTCACCAGGTCATTAGCTCCCCAAAGCCCCATCAGGGCCTTGGCTCCCCCCAGCTGCTGTGCAGTACCGACAGCAGTCCCCCAGACCCGTCACCCCCCTCAGGGGTGCCGCCCCCCCCCCCCTAAGACCCCACCCCCCAGAATGTCCCGGCAACCCTTAGTAACGCAGTAGTAGGGAACTGAGCATTCCCTACACTTTGAGCGTTACAAGGGTTACCCCCAGCACCCCCCTCAGGGTTGCTGGACATAGGCCCCTGCTAACTTCCCGACGAAATCCGCGATCTCACCACAAACCACCACTGGCTTAGTCAGTAAGAGTGGCCCGGGAACTCTCCCATCTGGAAAGCTCCCCCCCCCCCCCTCGCGATACATCTAAGTAGGCAGCTACCCATCACCCACTCCACGCACCACATCCATCCAACCACTACGACAACATGCGACCATTCGGAAATTCTTCCACCATCGCCTCCACCCCCCAAACACTCCGGAAGAAGAAGGGCCCCCCCCAATCTTCCGTGAAAACCAAACCGAAACCCGCCACCCCTTCCACCAAACCGGCCAGCCTGACTGAGCAAACAGGCACCGGCCCCTCCACCAACCAAACTCATTCCACCACCCCAACGCGCCTCCACACGGTACCACAACACCCAAAGCAGACCCAGACGTAGTCGGCACCTCCACCAAACGTCCACCTGCCACCACCCCCCACGGCGCCGCCTCGCGACAAACACGGCGCCCCCCCCACCGACAACCAC
>JAMZAV010006303.1:0-37322 GCA_024449915.1 Sweltsa coloradensis
TTAAACGACGATGCAAAGTAATAACAGCAAAATACTTGTTCAAACGATGCTTTCAGCGCAATTAAGCTAACAACTTGTATTGTGGAGGGCCGAAAAGACCAGACCGAAGAGCGGAGACAAACGTGACTGCGACAAGAACGACAGCCGACTGCGAGGCAGGGTACTAACTGGGGGCGAGCAGGTGGTAGTCAAAAGGGTGAGGGGCGGCGAGGTCATATCAAAGCTGCACGTCAAGTGCATTGAAGCTAATCAAAATCACGTTCATGACAGTAGCACATGAGTTCTGAGAAGTGTAATTCATTGATGTGGGCGATATTTTTTGTATGTGTAGCGAGGTTCATCGTGACGATACTATTGTCGTAGAAGATAGAAGAATAAACCTACAGAATTACCCTTGTGTTTGGACATTGATTCTAGCAATGTCTTCTCTTCAGTGAATATTAGAAAACAACGCCACCCACGACGACGATTGAAGTGGACGCAATGGGCAATGGTGAATATTTATATTTGTTATAATCTTCTTTGGGAGTAACTTTCCTCAATAATGAGCTGTCACACACAAGCTTAACGTTAACCTTTAAAATCGATGGCATTGCCCTTCTTAAAAGCTCCCTAAAAGAGTTTGGGCCCATTTTGTGTTCTAAATTTAAACCGGGCTTGAAGTCTTTACCCATTGCTGTTTTTTAGGACTGCTTTTTATTTATTTTAGTTCGCAAAATGCAAAAATTATTAATTGCTATTTTATTGAATTATTTGAAAATTTATCTATGTAGATCTGAATAGGACAAGTGTACAAGGCAATTCTATACTAAATACACCCCCAATGTAGTGTCTAGAGTGACTCTAGTTTACCGCCATGTTGTCACTGGCGATACTTGTGTTTTTTTTATTCATCAGGACGAAAGCCTAGTAGAAAACATGCTTCGAGAGGTATTTCACAAAAACCTGAGATTTGGGCCATGAACTTCGAGTTGTGAAAAACGCGACCCCTTACGTAGTAAAGTCATTGCAGAAAAAATATTTCGAGAACTTACGATATGTCCGCCCCCTCGAGTTGCGCCTTGAAAACAGCTACAATCGAGAACGAAACTGTCTCTATGTACCAATTTTTAGAGTCCTTTGAAGCGTAGTTTTGGGTGATAGCACAGTGAAAAAGACAATCAGTGTAAAATGCAACAAATGTGCTCACTTTTAAACAATGGTGAGGATGGAAAAGTTCATATTTTTCCGACATACAAGATGGAGAGAAAATGAAGTACCATCCGTTGCTGTCGGGGGACAAATGGGCTTCTCCAAATCCCCCTGTTCCAAGACGAGTTTTGGTTGTCAATCCTCGGAGCAAGCAAGCGAGATCTTAAAATGCTTGGTGTGTATTACACACTCAACTCAACTTGTTCTTCAGGGCTAATTTGCAACTTAAAGTTGTAAGAGTTCCACTATTTAAATTCAACAATACAAATACAATTTATTACAAATAAAAAGACTTGCAGTTTGCCACGGCTGTCAGTCGGAAAGAGTCAAGAGATGAAATTTAAATTGAAGAAATGAAAAAAAAAAAAAGCGTGGCAGTTGTCTTTGTCGTCGCCGTCGGGTAGTCAAGGGAAGGGGAAAGTTTCGACGACGACCCAGAGCCGCCATTAGTTTAAAGGAGAAAAACTCTTCTAATCACAGGCCAAACCACGAGTGGGTTGCGAGTTGGAATGAGATGGCCCAATATGGCAAGGAAAACCTGCCAAGGTTAATCAAAAAATTCATTCGGCGCACTGCCCACTTTTTGAGGTACATGCTACGGCAGTTGAGTAAAAAATTTGGTTACAAAAACTTTGAATGTTTTTATCTCAAGCGTAAAAACACATCCAGGGCTATTCAAAAGCCAGATCGACAGCTTTTCATGGACAAAGGCTCTTGATAAGGAGGATTAGTTTATTGCTCGTATGCGTTCTAAGAGTTTCTTTGAAACATTTTTACCAATTGAGGATGAATTCTTATTGAGAAATAAGAAACGAAACACAAGTGATCTCCTAAAAAAACCTTTGTACCGACTATACTTTTGAGCAATGGAGAAAATTTGGAAAGGGGACGCAGCATTGGGTGAGAAAGTGTTCAATGAAGCTGTTCAATGAAGCTGTTCGTCTGCATATTAATGGACGGCCGAGAGCTTTTGTTCGATACGTGGAAGACTTAAACCCAAAACAAAGACACGTGTTGGGGCGAACATTTGCCAAGATCAAGAGCAAGAAACAAGACTCAACATGCTGGCAACATGAAACCACTGCGGACACAGCTATGTTATTGATAGATTGGATATGTTTTAAACGTCTCATATCTTATGCAACTTGGCTAATCGAGACGAAGGGAGGGACGTAAGGGGTGACGCGGGGGGACAAGGGGACGGACAGGCCTGTGCTGGTAAGAACCAGCCAAAAGGGCGTACGGGAGGACAGGGGTTCCCCCACGTCGTGGTCGTCTCCGTCTGTGTCATCATCTGTCCGTGTTGTCATTGTCGTCGCCGTCGAGGAGGTCCCATCGGAAACTTCGCCTTCAGGAATAACGTCATTATGACCTAACGTCTAAATTTAGTGTAAAACGTGGCTTGTTGTTATCACAATCAATGGATATAAAAGGACCGGCTGACTGTATGGGCACTCATTCATCCCCCCGAGATACACGGATAGGGTTCGACAATCAAAACACGTATTGGGCACAGGATCTCGCAAGCAGCTTGGCTGACCGTTCTAGAATGATTGATTGGATATTGCTTTACGTCTCATATTAATGCAACTTGGCTAATCGAGACGAAGGGAGGGACGTAAGGGATGACGGGGGGGGACAAGGGGTGGACAGGCCTGTGCTGGTCAGACCCAGCCACAAGCATATGGGGAGGGCGAGGTTTCCCCCCACGTCGTGGTCGTCTCCGCTGTGTCATCCGTCCGTGTTGTCATTGTCGTCGCCGTCGGGGAGGTAGTCAAAGGGAAGGGGAAAGTTCCCCGACGACGACCCAGAGCTCGCACATTAGTTTCAGGGAGATAAACTCCCCTTATCACGGGCCAAACCACGAGAAGGTTGCGAGTTGGAAATTGTTGGCCCGACCGTTCTAGAAGTATGTTGTGTGTTGTATTACTGTATTAGTATTAGTGGTTGTACTAATTGTTTTTTTGCGCGAGATTTTCTCACTGCACTACTTGGATTCACAAATTAAACTATCTGTGTTGTGCTCGAGCTCATCCAGAGTGAGTATGATATTCAAGTATTCCTTCACTGTGTTTAAATATTTTTAGGCATTGATGCCGATTGTCAAGTAAATTCTATGCTATTTGTTTGCCAGAGTGGCTCTTTGAGATTCCATATAATATTATTGTTTGCATGTGATTAACAATACTGTTTCTGCCCCTGAATCCAATTCATACTAATGACACTTATCAACTACAGTGGGGGAGCATAGGGTATGAAAACATGCTTCCGTGGCAGCTTAGGTGAAAGAGCTATGTATGTGGTATCAATCGTTTCGTATTGAACCATAGATAAACAATTTCGATGGTGAGAGTCTTGTTTTTTTGGCTGAAAACGGGCCATATCTAAAACAAGATGGCCGCCGTTTTCAAAATTTTAAACTAGCGTATCTTCGTAAGTATTTGCCCGATTTCAATTTCAAAGGTACCATTGAAAGGTAAATGATAGAAATTAAAAATTTAAATTTTCACGAAAATCCCAAATGTTTGAGGTTTGTTACAAAAACTTTAACTGTTCACTTTACACTTTCTCGTTATGGAACGATATTTACAAGGTAAAAAAGGTTTAAACATTTTCTTAAGTTGCATTTTTCATAGATTATTTCTAGTGTTTTTAATGAAAAACCCTGTTTTTATTTTCGACAATTATAGCCTGAGTTTATGTAAATTTAAGCGATGGCATGTGTAGATGAATATATGCTACTACTGTGTGATCTTTATGTTTCAAAATTTATTTTGTCGAGGCACAATTGGTGGAAAAATTTGATATTGGTATAATCGATTCGTTATGAACCCAAATTAATCAATTTTGATTGGGTAAATTTCGATTTTTTTACTGAGACCTTCCCTGGGCAAAACAAGATGGCCGCCGTCATTGAACATTTTTAAATAAAATATCTTTAAAAAAGTATTTCGCCGATTTCAATTTTAAAGGTACCGTTGAAAAGGTAATAAAAGAGCTACAAATGATATATCAAAAATTTTCCAGAAAGTTTAATATTTTTGAGGTTATGTTTGGTTTGAGTTTTTGGTATTTTTAACGATTTTTTTAGAGCACAATAGGGGAACAACTATGTATGGGTTATCAATCGATTTGTTATGAAACCCTGATTTAACAATTTTGCTGGGAAAATTTCGATTTTTTTTACTGAGCCCTCCTCATGGCAAAAACAAGATGGGCGCCGCCAATGAACCTTAGGGGAGGGAAAAACCCCCCTTAAACACGGGCCAAACCACGAGAAGGTTGCGAAGGAAAGGGGAAAGTACCCCGACGACGACCCAGATATATAGGATATTGCTTTACGGGCTCATATTTATGCAACTTGGGTAAACGAGACGAAGGGAGGGACGTAAGGGATGACGCGGGGGACAAGGGTGGACAGGCCTGTGCTGGTCAGAACCAGCCACAAGCGTATGGGAGGGCAGGGGTCCCCCACGTCGTGGTCGTCTCCGTCTGTGTTTATCATCCATCCGTGTTGTCTTTGTCGTCGCCGTCGGGGAGGTAGTCAAAAGGGAAGGGTTCCCCGACGACGACCCAGAGCCCCGCCATTAGTTTCAGGGAGTAAAACTCTCCTAATCACGGGCCAAACCTCGAGAAGGTTTCGAGTTTGGAATTTGATGGCACTAAAAGGGGTTTGTTAGTGTATTTTTGCTTATTAGGGCAGTATAGACTACAGTACTTAAAAAATTAAAAGGAACGAATTTCGCTACAGTGTCTGAGCACATCTAAGGGTTTCAGCACGTGTAGGGGCGTCAATTGTACCAACGCTTGCATGTCAAGCGGGGCAGATAAAGAGCGAACAAAACCTTCCAGTGTAGACAGAACAAACAACCTTCTGAAGTAAAAAAACATCAAACAGAATGATGCAAGGAAATAAGTAGTAATAGAATAATAATAAAAAATAATAATAAAAAAAAGTAATAGTAATCTGTGATTTGAAGAAAAGTACTCACTTGTTCTACAGGATGAGGCTCAGGGTTTTCATGGAACAATTCATCTGCAAACCATTCATCCATTTGTTGTATACATATACAAGGCGGAAAAGATAAGCATGTGTACTCTGTAGTTGTATAGAATAGAATATATTTTATTGACATCTTTGATTGCCATGATTACATTTTGACACAATCGTGGCTGCTCAGTATACTATACATAGGCTAGTATATTATGTAAAAAAAAGAAAATAACTAAATAATAACTTATAATATCTATATGAAAAAGGGTACAAGACATAACACTTAACTTTTCAACAGTCCTTTTAATACTTCCAGTGATTTAGGAAGAGCCACCACTACTCCTTTTGGGAGAGCATTCCACTCCCTTTTGGCCCTAGCCCGTATTAGTTCTGCTAGCTACAAAACCCCCACTTTTAAGGGATGGTCACCTCTTCCTTCATAGTCGGCTTTTCAAGCCTTCCAGATAAATCTACCCACGCTTGTTCTCATCCAAATGTTAGCGACACGATACTGTTCTAGTTTATTTGTCTGTCCGCAAGTTGATTTGTTTCCTTACGGACAAATGTGGTACCCAAGAAGATGTTTTTTTTTTTTAAATTCTCCGATGGAGCAGCTTTGCAGTACAAGAACAAAAGAATTTTGTAAACTTGTTTTTATCACCTTGAAGATTTCAGTGTTTGAAGCCGAGTGGCACTCCTCAGCTACCTCCCATGGTAGAAGGCTTGCGATGGTGTTGGAATAACTGTTAAGCAACTTGCTGCTCAAGCTAGCCTGCAACATTTCCCTTGTGACATGCAAATAATGGATCCCGCGTCAACTGTATGATTGAGCTAATGAGGACATTGGTGCAATAAACTTCGAATATTGCACAAATGAAAATCACGAATCTGAAGAAAAGTTAATTCATCGATTTTTCTAGCACATCCAATCCCTGGGGACACAGAAGCTGTATTCTTTTACACCTCTGTCAAAATCTCAAGTTGGCAGCCAGAGGGCGGAATAAGAGGACGTGCCAAATACAAATACCTTGTGGTTGAAAACGCCAATTGCCCAAGCGTACGCGTGGCTGGCAATTTGCAGGCCAACCCCAACAGTTTCGTAAAGGGAATGTGCAACCTATGACAACCATTTTGGGGCAATCTCGAGCGGCGGGCAGAGCAAAAAACAGGCTCGTTCCAGACGTTCAGGCCAGTTGTGGCTCTGCAGCTGCCCAAAGTGGACCCCGTGGGACGTGGTTCAAGAGGAGGGCTCGGTGAAGAGTAGACAAGTTGGTTCGATGAGCCATCCAGCCCCTGAGCCCGCAGCGCTTCTCCCAGAAGACCCCGGTGTGTGTCTTTGTAGGAAGAAGGCCCAAAACATCTGCGATAATTTGGGGGCCATATGTTTTTATGCAACCATGGGAGAAAGGCAAGGCCATAGAGTTTAAACTATGCAATTTGCCGCGATGAAGTGATTGGTTTTTTTTAGAAAAAAATAATAAAATATTATAATAAATTCCTCACTTGAAAGTCAAAGAAACATGTCTGAGAAGTTTGGCTGAAAGAAAGAGAGCCTTATTACTTATTAAAAATTTTTTCTGGGGGGTTGGACTAGCCTCAAATCAGTCATTTTTTTTTAAATTTTTTAAAAAATTTTATAGCCAGGAAATAAGAGCAAAATAAGTGTTGAGTATTGATTTTTTTTTAAATTTTTAAAAAAACCTTTAGCTTCAACCTTTGCAGGGTTCCTGATTTTTTTTTTTTTGATTTATTTAAATTTTGAATAAAAAGGGTTTAACGGACAATTTAAATTAAAAAACTAGACAAGTGTCAAAAAAAAAAAAAAATGTATAAAGCTTAAACCTAAATTTTATATGCAAAACCCTTCTTTTTGGTTATTTTTTATGGATATTGATCCTTTTTTTTTCTGGGGAGATAAACTTATAAAATGTACCACACATTATTAATTTTTTCTAACAAAATTTATTAAAAAGATAACATTTTTTTTGTGTCTGACGCTTAAAAATTCTTTCTCCTGCTGGTCGACAGTTGGCCTATTCCCTATTTGCCAGTTGGCCAAACACATTGCGAGTGTAGCGGTGTAGCCCGCCCCTGTAATGTACATGTGTGTGTTTTAATTGAGTTACTAAGTTGGCCACACTGGAACCAGGGGGGCGCTACTGGATAAAAGCCATCAGAGAGTTGTCTGTGGGGGGGTCTGGTGTAGATACTTATCCAACCAATAAAAAAAATTTTAAAAAAAAAAAGGGCAGCCAACCTCCTCAAAGTCTCCGGTGTGAATCTGGGGAATTAGAAGTTGGCCAAGTTTTTATTTTTTCTCCCTAGTTTCGCTTTTAAAAAAAGTAAGATCTTTTTCCCCTTTTGCGAGGAAAGCCAACGATTTTTGGGGTAAAAAGAAAATTTTTTAAACTCAAAAATCAAAAAAAAATGGTTTGGGCCCATAAACCAAATTCAAGGGCCCCAAGGAAATTTTTTTTATGATTTCGATTTTAAAAATTTTACTTTTTTCCCACAAAAATCGTTGGCTTGGCGCTCGTCAACAGGCGAAATGATCTTACTTTTTTTAAAAGCAAAACTAGGGAAAAAATAAAAACTTGGCTCAACTTCTATATCTCACGCATTCACAGCCGGAGATTTTTTGAAGGAGAGTTTGGGCTGCCTTTTTTTTTTTTAAAAATTTTTTTGTTTTTGGGGTTTGGATATTCATTTTTTGTTGTTCGTTCGCTATCAAGGGTTTGGGAAGTTTAAATTTTTGTTGGTTAAAGTTTTTTTTTATTTTTTTGGGGCCCAGGGCCCCCCCCAAAAAGAACCCCTTAAAAAAAATTAATTTTTTTATTTACAGATACCCACCAGTTATATAACTGATTTTCAGTGGGGATTTTAAAATCAAAGCGACCACCCAACCCGGGCAGGCCCCACGCAACGCGAGTGAGCGAAACCCAAACCAAGATCGTATTTTTAATAGGAAAATATCAATTAGGCATGGACTGCGAACCCCCGGGGATCAACGCCAGAATCAACAAGGCCATTCAGAAAAACTCTGAAATTTTATTGCTTGGGTTGCTAGGACGGCCCCAAAAGTCACCGTTTACAAAATCCTGACAAGAACGATAGACTTAAGTCCAAATCAAATTTAAAAAATTTCTGACTTGGCGGGAATCGAACCCTGGCCCTTCTGCATTGGAACAGATCGCTAACAAAAAGCCCAAAACGCACTACCATAAGCCTAGATTTTATAATGGTTAAGAGCAGTTTAATTTCAAGCTTGTATACAAATTACTCGCCTGGTAATTACGCTTTTTGATTTTGCAGGAGGGCCCCAAAAGTCACCGTTTAAAAAACCCCTAAACAAAACTGTAGACTAAGTCCAAATCAGAAGTTAAAAATTTCTGACTTTAGCGGGAATCAAACCCCGGGCCCGTTGCTTGGAACAGATACGTAAAAACAAGACCAACGCACTAGATAACTCTAAAAATTTTTAAAGGGTTTAAAGACATGTTTAATTTCAGTTTGTATACAAATTCTACCCCCTGGAAATTCCGTTTGATTTTGCTGGACGGCCCCAAAGTCCCGTTTACAAACCCTAAACAAAACTGATAGCTTAAGCCCAAATCAGAAGTTAAAAAAACTTCTGATTTTAGCGGGAATCAAACCCTCCCCTTCTGCATTGGAAGCAGATACGCTAACAACAAGACCAACGCACTAGCATAAGCACTTGTATTTATAAGGGTTAAGAGCATGTTTAATTTAACTTGTACAAATTACTACGCCTGAAAATTTACGCGTTTTGATTTTGTTTTTTGATTTTGTTTTTCCCCCGTCCCAATTCCCCGGTTTTTTTTGTTTATGAGGTCATCTGGTGGGGCCCCAAAGTTTCAAAGTCTAAGATGAACCCTTTTCCGGTATAGCGATTATTCATAAGAGTACGGAATTTCCTACTTTTGATAATTTTTTTTTTTTTTTTCCGGTACCCCTTAACCAATTTTTCCCATATTTAAAAGTGATAAAAAATGAGAGATATCAAAAAGTATTCCACTTTTAAACATCTCAGTTGAAGCGTTTTTTTGAATATTCATTTCTTAAAATTCAGATTGTTTTTTTTTCATTTTTGGGGCCCCTGGTCCCCTCCCAAATTTTGCCCCTTGTGTTTTTTTGGGGCAAGAATTTATAAAGGTTAAAAGCATGTTAAATTTTAAGTTTGACAAAAATTTCCACGCCCTTTGGTAATTCCGTTTTTATTATTCCAAATTTTTATTTTTTCCGGTCCCTTTACCCGTTTTGGTTTTTAAAGCAAAAGGCATGCGTCTGAAATACCCTAAGTGTGGGCCCAAATTTCATAGTTCTAAGATTTACCCCTTTTCCCCCCTGTAGGGTAAAGAACTCTCCGCGGGAACGCCACCCCCCAACCACCACCACCGCCAGCCTT
This sequence comes from Sweltsa coloradensis, assembly GCA_024449915.1. Taxonomy (NCBI): domain Eukaryota; kingdom Metazoa; phylum Arthropoda; class Insecta; order Plecoptera; family Chloroperlidae; genus Sweltsa; species Sweltsa coloradensis. Next base: position 9,612 of record JAMZAV010006303.1, read on the forward strand.
TAAGGGAATTTGACGATTTGGAAACCTTTTTTAACACAGAACGAGTTGCGGATGGGTTTATTTTTTTTTTTTGGTATGTCATGGACCACATACCCTCATATACCGATTTTCAAGATTGAACTTTGGGGCGCGTGTGCAGATAGCTGAAAACCCCCCAAATTTTTGGTTTTAAATAGGGCCGGATTCGGGTCGCCTAAGCACGCATCGCTTGTCGCCGGCGACGACCGTCCCCCCCTAATTTAATAAATACGTACTACATAAAAAATGTGTAATATTATTATTGCAAACCCGCATCCCTTTAAAAATGGTTTAGAAGTGGTGAAATATTACTAAATTACTAATACTACAGTTGATTACGTGTTCGGGGGGGTGGCTGCCGGGGGGGGGGGGGCGGGGGGGGGGGGCCGGGGGGGGGGGGGGCCGGGGGGGGGGGGGGGGGGGCGGGGGGGGGGGGGCGGGGGGCGGGGGGGGGGGGGAAAAAAAAGGGGGGGGGGGGGGCCCCCGGGCGGGCGGGCCCCAAAAATTTTCCCAAAAAGAATTTTTCCTTTTAAAGAAATAAAAGGCATGGGTTTGAGGTGGGTGTGCCCTATTCGTACTCGCCCCAACACAACCTCCTCACGACGAGAAAGATGGAAAAAGGGGGTCGGGCCCCCTTTTTTTGAAAAAGACCCCGGGCATCCCCCACGACGCAGTTTATTATTCTGCAAAGCATTCCCAACAATCCTGACCTAATTTTCAAAACATATGGTTCTTGAACCCCCCTGTGGACATGGAACAGGTACGAGGTCAAAACATAGAAGCTTTTTGCGTTGGGAGCCTTGGCTGCCAAGGGGCAGCTTTCTCGTTGCCAAGATACCTACTGACCCGGGACCCCAGAACTGATTTTGTAGCCCTCGATGAAGTTTCTCCATGAAGAACTGAATGTCAATTTCTAAAGGTGAGTAGAGAACAACGTGGGTGCCTGAATGCCCTAAACTATCTGAACATACCATGAAGCTTCCGCATCTTTTTTTATAATATATCTCAAAGCTTCTCGTAGGGCATACTTTTCAGCAAAAAAAACAGAACACATGTCATGAAGTCTGAAACCAACATACTGCAGCCACATGTAAGGAAACCCAAACCTTCGAGCCATTTTAGACCCATCGTAAAAATGATTAAAAGGTAGGTATTCGTGACAAAAAGCTTGAAAACTACGTTGAAAAATTCATCTGATTTTGTGGATTATTATATCGGCAAAGGTCGAAACAAATTTCAAGTTCTGGAAGTAGCCAGGAGGTTTCGGCTAAAAACGAAACTAAATAGATTGGGTACTAAAAATTTAAAATTCAAAAAAGATGCTACAACGAACCGACAGGAAGGGTCCCCAAAGGTTTTTGGATCGAAGTGATGGACAATCTCTCATCAAAAAGGCGTCATGAGATGGGTGGTTACGCATTGCCCGGGCTTTAATCGAAAACGTCCCCAAAAATAGTTCCGTCTTTCTGCGAGGGAGGTCATTCCTCCCCAGCATAAGGCTGAACGGGGCTCGTCCGAAAAGCCCCAGCGCCAATTTCCTATTTTTGTTTCAACATTAGACTACGACATAGACCAAACATCGGCGTATCTGAATGTGCGTAGGGCTGAGTGGTGCTGAAAAATGAAGAATTAATATTAAATGATGGCGAGAAAGAGAAAACATACTTGATGAGAGAGTACTTTTTAGAAATGCATGGATAGTAAAACAATACATATTAATTTTAAAAAACAACTTTCCTTTTACAATACTTCTAGTTTGTAATAAAACAATATAAATCGACTGGCGCCGATGTGAACCCAGAAACTGACAGAAAGCCGATTGGCACATTGGCTGGGAGGAAACCGGAAAGCTGGAGACGGTTATAAAATTGATAAGTCGTCGTATTTATAATTCGTTTCTAGGCTTTAACTAAACGCTTCGTTTTCCAGTTCATTAGCCTTCAAACAAATCAAACGAAAAGCTAGAAAATGAGGTTGCATTTAAATTTAAATTCACATTAGCTGGTATTATTATAATTAAGTTCCCGATGAAAAGGGTTGCAGTTGAAACAATAAATACTGACTTGTTTGGGTATTGCTTTAAAATCTCTATTTGTGAACTAGGCAAAAACAGACGAAGGGAGGGCTAAGGGGGTGGGCGCGGGGGGGGCAAGGGGGGACAGGCCTGGCTGTCAGAACCGCCACAAACATATGGGGAGGGGAAAGTTCCCCCCCGCCTGGTCGCTCCCTCTGTGTCTCCCTCCCGGTTGTCATTTTCGGCGCCGTCGGGGAGGTAGTCAAAAGGGAAGGGGATATATACTGACGATATACTTACCTAACCATTACAGACCAAAAAAAGAATTTTCATTGTTTCAAAACCGTTTGTATTTTATTTTATTTACCTTCTTTTGGAAAATGATTTGGTCTCAGAGAAAAGTCTACATTTCTTCTCTGGTTGATATTATACCGAAAAAAAAGGCAAACCAGGGCCTTCAAGGCGATCATCTTCGATGGCCTACTTTCTTAAGAAGGATAAAGAGAGAGTCCAAGTTTGCCAGAGAATAATGTTTATATCTACATTCAACCTCACAGATTGGACCGTAAAATCTCGGGCAAACTCTACACTCAATAACAGTGGGATGCATGAGGCCCGGAACTGAAGATTCAAATCCGTAAAGCTAGATGGGTGACGAGTACATTTGTATAAAAGATTGGTTTTGTGTAACCTTAAGGAAATATATCAATTCGCGAGCAGACTAGGACACTGTGGTTTGGAGTGTCATACGAGACAGTTGTTTTGTTTTGCATTACTTTTAGGGGCGTACGGCCTTCTGCTGTCTTTTTTTTTTTTTAATTTTTGGATATTGCTTTACGTCTCATATTTATGCAACTTGGCTAATCGAGACGAAGGGTGGGACGTAAGGGATGACGCGGGGGACAAGGGGTGGACAGGCCTGTGCTGGTCAGAACCAGCCACAAGCATATGGGGAGGGAAAGGGTTCCCCCACGTCGTGGTCGTCTCCGTTTGCGTCATCATCCGTCCGTGTTGTCCTTGTCGTCACCGTCGGGGAGGTAGTCAAAGGGAAAGGGGGTTCCCCGACGAGACCCAGAGCTCGCCATTAGTTTCAGGAGTGAAACTCCCCTATTCAGGGGCCCCAAACCGCGAGAAGGTGTCGAGTTGGAATTTGAAGGCCGTTGTCCCGAGATTTGCTTGCATGCATTCCCCAATTATATTGTTAAATTTGTAACGTGTATAATATGTGTTCTATCAATATATTTTACTTTTGTTAGTTTTGAATATCAAGCTATACTACTTAACCTGAAACATTCCGCAGTGGGTCATAATGCCTTGTTTTCGACTGCACAACCATCCACGAAATCGTTAAATTACGACGCTTGGTGCAAAGATTGCTGAACTTACAGTAAATGACGAAGTTCAATTAATATCTTCCCACGAATGCCTATCGAAGATTATATGCAATCTCCCTCAACCCTCTTTCTTTTTAAAACTGTGCTTATCGTGCCCTGGTACATTAGGTCTAAAAGAACATCTTCGTGATCTCGTGGTGAAAATTCAATTGAAAAGATAACTTTCAAGAAAGGGTCTCAGTTGACAGGTGCACAATAGAAACCCGACTCCATGTGTTTGATGATTTTCTGGACAATTTCTACGACAAACTCGATGTACTTTTAAGACATTCCTTCATACTATTCTGCAGACATCTTTCAAAAGAAATAAAAACCTCGTTGAAACCCAGTGAATTTCTTGTAATCTGTGATTTTGAAGAAAAATACTTTTGTTCTACAGGATGAGGCTCAGGGTTTTCAATGGAACAATTCATCTGCAACCATTCATCCATTTGTTGCTACTATATAAAAAACGGAGAAGATAAGCATGTCAACTCTGTAGTTGTATCTTAATGTTTGCGACACGATACTGTTCTAGTTTATTTGTCTGTCCGCAAGTTGATTTGTTTCCTTACGGACAAATGTGGTACCCAAGAAAATGTTTTTTTTTACTTCTCCGATGGAGCAGCTTCGCAGTACAAGAACAAAAAGAATTATAGTTAGTTAGTTAGTTATTAGGGTTTAGGGCACACACACTAGTTTCAGTCCGTATTCTCTTATATAATGGTATGTTATTTTTTAAATCTTATTGTAAGCAAGCTGTGTTTATTTCAGGTATTTAAAAAACATTAGTTATGTTCTCAGATTTATCAGATAAAATTTTTTTTTAAATTAGGTTTTAGTTTAAAATCATTCCTCTCGTCCATGTGTTGAGGACATTCTACTAAAATGTGCTTAACAGTTAAAATCTCACCACACTGCTCACAGGGTGGTGGGTCTTCACCTTTTAAAAGGTATCCTTGATTTAGATGTGTGTGTCCAATGCGTAGACGGGTCAGAACTGAACGTTGTAGGCCTACACTGTCCTGCGTCGGAAGAGATGCCAGCCTATTTGCGAACGTCTGAGACAGCCCAAGCGTCCACTTCCAAAACGGCGCTGTACCAGCTGCTTCTTCTTGGGCCAATCAAATCAAGAGATCCCAGCCTATTTGCGAACGTCTGAGACGGCCCGGGGCACCATTTCCAAGCAGGACCCCTGTACCACTGTTTCTTTTTGGGGGACAATAAAAGTGGGAAAGGATGCCGCCTATTTCGAACGCTGAAGGGCCCCCGGCGCCCCCACTTCCAAGCAGGACGCTGTCCCCCTGCTTTTCTTGGGGGAATCAACCTACACCCATGCAACCCCCGAAGTAGTGTATAGGAAATTTTCTCCAATTATAATTATCAACAACTAAGGGAACTTGGCAAGTGAGGGTTTGGGAAAAAACTTCGAATTCAAAAACCATGGCCCCCCAGAAGTTAATAAAATTCTTACTGATCATTATCGGAAGAAGCAAAAACAGCGTCAAATAAATATTAGACACCACCTTTCTTTAAAAAATCATTAAATCAAAAAATCCAAATCTAACGAAGTTACTTTGACAACCAACCATAATGCATTATCGTGGCTGATAAAAACCAAATGACAAAAAAACCTCTCATTAGCCCTAACACTCCGCCTCTAAACACACCCTTCAAAAAAAAGACAACATAAACAACAATAAAAAAGTAAAAATTTATTAAATACCCCCTCAAAATATTAAAGGCCTTCACTTCAAAAAGTGGGGGACTTAAATTATTTTAGAAGAGCCAGTACAAAAAAGAAACTGTTGATTGCTATGTAACGAGCACGGGAAAAAAAGTGAAATATAAACGTTTGTGATTGATAACTACCACTATTTTCCCCTCGTTTTGCAGAAATTCTCATATACATGGGGGGTTTTGCAATCTTTTGATAAACCACACTGTTTGAGCTTGAAACCCCCGAAACCAAACATTACTAACTATTTTGATTTAAATTTTGAATGTGCTTGCTTTAAATTAAATTTTAAAGTAAAAATAAAAAACACTAGGGGTACTAATATCATAATCGTCCGTAATTTATGGGCCCACAAAAGGCAACATTAAAACCTTTCTAGAAAAAGTAAAAAATAATCTCTAAATTTTAAAAATCAAAAAAACATTTAGTAGTTTTGGGTGACTTTAATGAAAAACTCTCCCCAAATAGTAAAGACCCCCGAAAAAAAACACTAATTAATCTCCTTAGCTCTTTTAAAAACCTTATACCCCAAAAAAATAACCAACAAAGGTTGACCAAAGGTGGCAAACATCATCCTCATTGCAACATACAACAATACTACCTTCCTTCAAAACACAGGTATTTAAACCCTTTGGGTATTGCCGACCTTATGCTCAAGAAATAAAAATTAAATGTAACAATTTTTTTCCCTCCAAAAACAACAAAAAAAAATTTAAATTTTAAAAATGATACCCATTAGATATCTTATCGAGAGACTTGAAGAAAAAATGTGGGATGATGTATCACAAGCTAAATTGGCTGATATAATACAATCATTTATACAGAAGCTGCGCCCTATATCATAAAATTGTCCATTTAAAACAAAAAAAAATAAACCATTCTAAAAAAGCAAACTGGATATCGAAGGGTTAAAAATCTCGAGTTTTAAATAAAAATCTTTTTAATAAAAACCTTTTCCCAAAAACGGACACCCCTTAAAACTTACGTTAATCTTTTTTTAAAAAATTTTAAAAACAAATTTTTTAAAAACAGCAAAAAGTAATCAAATTAAGGACAGTAATTTTTCAAGCTAACAAAAATCAAAGTGTATCTGGAAATTATAAATTCAACAAACCCCAAAAACCTATTAAACCCCCGTGAAAAATTTAAACTCTCAATAGAACCTAAATTAAAAAATGACTCAAATGGGAGCAAAAATCCCTTTTAAACTTTTTGCTAATGAAGCCCCTTTACCTAACAATAACTTAGTAAAACAAGGAAATAATCAAAAACTTACTTTCATTGATTCTTGCATAAGACAAACAAGAGCCCAGTAAATTTTTTTATATTTTTATGAAAAGATATTAATGAAAAAAAAATATTGTTTGGGAAATTAAATCATCTCACTCTGCAGGAGTAGTGGCATATCAACTATTTTTTTTAAAGAAATGTTCCATATGTTAGCTGCACCTCTATGTGATTTTTCAATACCTTCCCAAAAATGGGGTCTTTCCCCAAGCCTAAAAATATCCAAAAAAATTCCCATACAAAAAAAGAAAGTAAAATCCTTCGTAAAAATTTTACCAATATCTATTCTACCTCTGTTTCAAAAATATTGGAAAGAAATTATTTTTTTTTAAAAAAAATTGATAATTTTTTTAGAAAAGCAAACTTCTAACAGAAAGCAAAAAGGATTCGAAAGGGAAAATCACAGTGATACAATTAAAGTTTCTTTAAAAGTAACTAGTGAAATGGACAAATATTTATACTCTGGGGATATTCTTGATCTCACCCAAAAATTTTGACTGTTTGATCACAATAACTCCCCACTAAAAATTTGAATATTATGGGTACGTGTGCGCCTAAAATTATTAAAATCATACCTAACAACAGAGTTCAATATTAAAAATAACTAGCAATGAAAATAAAATTTTACATACCATTTCGGGCTTAAAAATTATATGTGGTGTCCACAAGGTCAATTCTTGGGCCCTTTATTTTCATTGTCTTTATCAAAGAAACTAAATGAAGTATAAATATGCTAAACTTTTTGCTGACGGTTTTTCCACAGTATAAAGGCTGATGAAAGCAAAGCTCTTCGGGATAAATCAAAAAAAGACTAAATGAATCAAAAGGGGGGCTTTTCACTAAAAAACTTATTTTAAAACTCCAAAAAAAAAAACTTAAAACCCAAACCACTAAATTCAGAAATTAAAACTTTAAAAAAATACCCTACCTAAATAATTTTTTTAGATAATTCAAATAAACACAATTTCATCAAAATTTTTTCAGGCTAACAATAACCAACACTAAAATGGCACGTCATTCAATCATTAATACCAAACTTAAATTTGTCTTGTTATGCTATAAGGACCTCAAGCAATAAATAAAATCCCCCCCAAACCAAATTCACATTCATTATTTTATCCTAAATTTAAGCTACGGAAAATTTAATTTTGGGGGGAAACGACCCCTTCATAAAATTTTTATTATACAAAAAATCAATTAGAGCAATTTGTTCCCTCGATCCCACAGAACACTGTAAACCTTTTTTTTATACCGGCCCCAAAACCTTACCATTTTTGTTTATACATTTTCAAATCATATTAGTAATTTAAAAAAATAACACACCTACTCATAAATGCAAATGTCCTGATCATGACACACGTAAAAAAAAACACCCACGCTAAATTCATATAACACAAAACTTTGGACAAATAAACCAACTACTTACATAATCTCTTTATAACCCTCTTCCAGAATCCATTAAAAACATTTTAAGCATGACCGTTTCAAACATGAACTCAAAAAATTTTTAAATTTTAAAAGCCTACTTATCTTATTGATACTTAAATGATACCCCCAGAATTCCTGTTATCCCTTGATATTTTGATTAAATATAAAATTTAAAGAAAAAGAACCTTATTTTATTACTTTTCATAATTATTTTTATTTACAAAGTATTACAAATTTTGACAATAATTTCTCATTACATTAGTATTTGTAAACATTTTTTTTATTATTTAGCTAAAGGACACATACACTAAAAATTGTGTTGTTGTTACATAAAATGTACAATTTGTCCTAATAAAAAATTGAAAAAAAAAATTGAAATAGAAATTCGCTGTCGAGAAGAGCGCCTTGAAGAGATCCAAGGTGTTACATCGCCTTTTATTTCGCGAAGCTTATTATTTTGCATGATATGCCATTCTTCGCACCACTTTTCTTTAAGTTTAAGTTTAAATAATGCTTTAAGATCAGGCGTTACGACTAATTGGCAATCAATTTGTTCTTTGTTGCAAGCTTCTTTGGCACTTTGGTCGGCGAGATCATTTCCTAAAATACCAGAATGGCCTGGCACCCAACAAAAAACTATTGATTTTTGTTTTGCACCAAGTTTGGACGTATAAGGTGTATTTTACTAACTAATGGGTGTGTAGTGTAAATTTGGCAAATAGCCTCTAGGGAACTTAAAGAATCCGTGCACACTAAGAATTGGAGTCTTTGTTATCAAGAGCAAACAGGAGGCTTTGTAGAATTGCAAACAGTTCTGCATTGTAGACGCTGTATATGGAGTGGAGTTTAAAACTGAAGTTGTTGCTCTCCGTTGTAAAGGCAGAGCCAACTTGTATTGTTAGTTTTGGAACCGTCTGAAAAAATTTTTGAAATCTTCGTAGTTTTATCGGATTTCGTTGAAAAGTGCTTGATATTGTGTGTTTGATGTGGTTGCCTTTTTATATTTTGTCAGCTGTGTTATGCAACATGGTTTATTAAGTGTCCAAGGTGGGATTGCCCCATTTGATTTGTAGAAAACAAGGGGAAGTGTTATGTGTTAAGGCTTGCAGTAATTCCAGGGAGCGGATGCCCACTGGTCTTGAGGCCTTCATGTGAACTTCATACCGATTTTGAAATGGAGGGTCAAAAACTGCTTTATAGGCTGGGGTTTGTAGGGGAACCTTTTAATGAGGCAAATAATTAAGCATTAGGTACTTTCTTCTAGAGGACAAAGATGGTTCTGCAGACTCACATAGAAGACTGGAAATAGGGCTCGTACGAAAAGCTCATGTGGATAGTCTTATACCGGTGTGGTGAACTGTATCCAAAGTCTTAATATAAGAAGGCCTGGCCGAATCATAAATAAAACTGGCAAAATCTAACTTGGAGCGGATGAGGGAGCGATATAGATGTAACAAGGTAGTACGATCAGCTCCCCAATTAGTATTGCTTAGCACTCGTAGAATATTTAAAGCTTTTAAACACTTGGTTCGTAGCTGCTGGATATGGGGCTTCCACGATAACTTTTTATCAAAACATTCCCAAAAATCGTGCAATTTCGGCAAATGGTAAGGCATGGCTTCCCATGTGCAGGTCGGGATTAAGGAATAATCCACGCCGAAGGCTAAATAGCACACATGTGGTTTTAGTGATTGAGAATTATATCCAGTTTCAGCTGACCATCTCTCAAGGCGCTTTATTTTTTAGTTGTAGTTGACGTTCAATCGAACTCAAATACGAAGCCGGAAGTAAATGGAAAAATCATCTACAAAAAGTGATGATTCGACTGGCTTTTTTATATGTGAGGTAATACTGTTGATAGATATAGCAAAACAAACAACACTTAAAAACTGATCCTTGTGGAACTCCGTTCTCTTGATAAAAAGGTCTAGATAAAATATCAGGTGCCCTTTAAAGCCCCAGGTATGTAAAGTTTTTAAAATGCCATATCTCCATGCCGTATCGTAAGCCTTTTCCAAATCAAAGAAAATGGCCACTACGTGTTGTTTAGTTAAAAATGCATCTCGTATATACCCTTCCAACCTGACAAGGTGATCATGAACCGATCGTCCTTGTCGAAAGCCAGATTGTTCTGGGACAAGCAGCTTGCGGCTCTCCAAAATCCACATTAATCTTTTATTGATCATACGTTCGAGAAGCTTACACAGGCAGCTCGTGAGTGAAATTGGTCGATAGTTTACAAGTTGGTCTTTGTCTTTTCCTGGTTTCAGTATAGGGATTGCTATGGCTTTCCCTCCAGGAGTAAGGAAATGCTTCTTCTAGCCAGATGCGGTTTAGGGTGTTAGAATGAATTGTTGAGATTTGGGGGATAGGCGTTTGATCATCTCGTTGTGAACGTCATCAGGACCAGGGGCAGAGTTCTTTAGGCCAGTTACTGCGGAATTCCCTTTGGGGGTAAAGGGCTGGTTGTATGTTTCGTTGTTTGGCAAATTGAAATGTAATGGGTATGATTCTTCACGGGGCTTTTTTTCTTTAGGAATTGTGGGGAGTAGTGCTTGGAGCTGGAGACGTTAGCATAGTGTTTGCCAAAGGAATCGGCAATGTCTAATTGAGATGTTTAAAACATTATCATCAAGAATGCCGGAGGGACTAAAAAATGTATTCCTACCAGATATCTTTTTGATTTTGTCCCAAACTTTTGTCATGGGAGTTCGACACGTAATGGACGAGACGTATTCTTCCCAAGAACGTTTCCGTGATACACGGATTATAGATCTTGCTTTGGCCCTAAGTTTTCTAAAAGACTCCAGATTGACTTGTGTTGGAAATTTATTAAAAACTTTCAGAGCTTTACGCCGTTTTCTTATGGCTTCCTTGCATTCGGCGTTCCACCAAGGAACTGGTAAGCGTCTAGGGTGTATGGATGTTTGCGGGATTGTGGATTTGGCAGCGGAGATAATTGTGTAAGTAATATAATTTACTTCGTCTTGAATGTCATCATATTTGTTTTTACTAAACACGGCTAGTTTCTCAAATGCTGGCCAGTCAGCCCTCTTGATGTCCCACTTAGGTGACCTTTGTCTTGGTTCTCCCTGGTGGGTGATCTTAACCAGGATATGGAAGTGGTCGCTTCCACTTAAATCTGGCAGGACACCCCACTCAATATCAAGTAAGAGGGAAGGAGACCCATATAGTAAGACCTATAGCTGAGTAGGAACCGTTGGCAGTGCTAAAATGTGTTGGGTCCCTGTTGTTAAGAAGGATTAGGTTTTCGAGTCGTTTTAAAATTTCTTCGATTAAAAAATCCCCGTGGGTTAGATGAGGCGTTTGCCCCATAAAATATGGTGAGCATTAAAATCTCCGAGTAAAATGAATGGACGTGGTAATTGTTGTAAAAGGTTATTGACTAGATTTTTCGATATCACAGCATGGGGAGGCAGGTACAGATTGCCATAGTGTGACTAGACTAGGAAGAGCAACTCTGACAGCAACTGCCTGCAGAGGTGTTTGCGAGCGGCAACAATTCTGAGTATATACTATCGTGTACGATAGTAGCTACTCCTCCTTTGGCTCGGTCTCCTGAGGTGTCATCATTTCTGTAAAAAGAGTAATTTCTAAGTCTAGGATTGTCTGTACATTTAAAATGGGTTTCTTGCAGACCTAAAATGGCTGGGCTGTGTTTTGAGACTAAAAGTTTTAATTCTTCAGAACGGTGAAATAACCTCTTACGTTCCATTGCATTAAAACGTCCATTATAAAACTTTAAAAACTTGGTTTTAAAGTTTAAAATATTAAAATTTTTGTTTAGATTTTTTTCTAGGATTTTTAAAGTTCTGTTTGGATGAGAGTTGCTTTTTATAAATTCTGCTACTCTAGAATTAACAGTAATTGGCTGATCGTCCGAAATCTACAGTGATCATGGACGAGTCAGACACGTTTTCATCAACTAAATCCATATTCATATCGTTGTTCCTTTTTAGTTTTATAGCTTTAGACTTTGTAGGTGAAGTTTGAGGTTTTGCATGTTCCTGCTGTTGTTTCCCTGTCGGTTTTTTTGGTCCTGTGGGTAGAGGACTTTTTGAGGCCAGTAGTTCTTTGATAAGTTGGTTTTGTTCTGCGATGAAAGCAGCTTGTGCATCAAGCTGTTTTTGGAGGCTTTCAATTGTGGTCTTCAATTGCGTTATGGTTTGCAAAAGTTCTGAGTACTGTTCCGGATCAGCAGTGTTATTCATGGTAACTTGTTGAGAAGCAGTACCCGCATCCTTAACAGGTGGTCCTGGTTTCTGAGCAATCTCAGCAAAGGATCTTTTAAAAACTGGTGCAGACATGCTCAGGTGTTTCTTTCTAGCCTCGAAGATTGGAATGTTTTCCGCAGCACGGATCTTTTGTATGGCATCTTCTTCCAAATACTTGGGGCACTTGAATGAAGACGCAGGGTGATCACCATTACAATTCATACAAAGGATTTCGGATTTACAGGGCTCTGTTCCATGTGATTCTTGTGCACAGTTCACGCAAAATGCTTTTCGATTACAGTTCTTTTGTGAATGGCCAAACCGTTGGCAATTGTAGCAGCGCAATGGTCTGGACACATAAGGTCTAACCGCAAGTTTAAGGTATCCAGCAAATATGTACTTGGGTGGAGTGGGAGTTCCAAAAGTAAGAATAAATACTGGAGTCGGCACTTCTTCAGTATTTCGCCCTTGTTTACCTTTCTTTGTACATGGTATACATCTTGTTACCAACTGTGACTTCAGTTCCTCCTTAATTTCATTTTCTTTACAGTTAACTAGATCAAAACACCGAATTACCCCCTTTGATGAATTAAGAGTAGTATGTGCTTTGATCTCAACAGGGATTTCTCCCAAGGACGTTGACCTTGAGCAGCGTCTCTGATTGTTTGTCAGATATTGTTTCTATAAGAAGCATTCCACTTCTCAACTTTTTCACAGATTTTATGCCCGTGGCAACTCCTTCAATTGCTTACGTATATAAAACGGTGACACAGTTTTTAAAATTCTTATCTTCTTCATTTCGTTTCACGATCAAAAATTTTGGCATGGAACCAATGGTTTTTGTCGTCTTTTTCAATATTTTTTCATCATCTTCATCTCCTAGGCTTCTTTTACTCATAGTTAAGGAGGGGACAACCCACAACAATTGCTTGGAATAGGACTCAACTAACCCATGTTGGTTCTACCACATAGGGCCTTGTAAACTCAAGAGTCGACCCCATGGGGCAGCTAGTGACCCATGAGGTGGAGCCTTATAGATTTCCATTACATCAAGCGGCGGGTGTAGAAAAGTGCCAATTTCACGTCCGGATGCCTACAGGCGCAATCGGTCTTCTAGAACCGCACGCAGAACGGTCTGCAGCCCAACAGACCGTCCACATACGGTGGGCATACAACCGACGCAACCTGCAGACAAGCCCGTCGCTGTCAGAGCCCTCAATTGACCAGGTCATTACCTTTATCGTACCGGTCGTCAGCGATAGTGGCCAGTTTGGGTAAAATGGGAAGGAGAAAGGATATTGGCTGGGATTGGTTAGACTGGGTAGGGACGGTAGAGTGGTTGTTGCAGAAAAGGCCGGCAAGTATGAGGAAGAAAAAAGTGGAAAGAAGGAAAAAAATATGAGTAAGGCTGTGTGAATGAAAGAAAGTTGTGATAAAAAGTTGCGCGAGAGCTCTCTCTGCAACACGCACCCCAACCGGCCAGAGCTCGCCTCTGGATTCGGGAAGTAATATACTACCCCTTTATACTAGCTGATGTTTGCGAGTTGGGCTTTTTCTCTTGAATCGCCTTTTACGATTAGCAGAGCCGTGCTCTGGGCCTATTCTACCCCGGGCCCAGACGGGGTAAAGAATTATGTAAACTTGTTCTATCACCTTGAAGATTTCAGTGTTGAAATCGAGTGGCACTCCTCAGCTAAACCCCCCCATGGTAGAAGGCTTGCGATGGTGTTGGAATGACTGTTAAGCGACTTGCTGCTCGAGCTAGCCTGCAACGTCCATGTGACATGCAAATAATGACTCCGCGTCAACTTTATGAATGGGCTGAAGAAGACATTGCTGCAATAAACTTCGAAAATTGCACAAATGAAGATCATAAGTCTGAAGAAAAGTTCTTAATTCATCAATTTTCTCTAGCACAAACAATCCCTGGTACACAGAAGCTGTATTCTTTTACACCTCTGTCAAAATCTCAAGTTGGCAGCCAGAGGGGCGGAAATAAGAGGACGTGCCAAATACAAATACCTTGTGGTTGAAAACGCCATTGCCCAAGCGTACGCCTGGCTGGCAATTAGCAAGCACAACGCCTACAGTTTCGTAAATGCAATGTCGCATACCTATGACAACCACTTTGGCAATCTCGAGCGGCGGTGCAGAGCAGAAAACCAGGCTCGTTCCAGACGTTGCAGCGCCAGTTTGTGGCTGCTGCACAGTGGATACCGTGGGACGTGGTTCAAGAGGACGGCTCGGATGAAGAGATAGACGAAGTTGGCTTCGATGAGCAGTGCAGTCCCTGAGCCCCCGCCCCTGAGCCCGCAGCGCTTCTGCCAGAAGATCCGGTGTGTGTCTTGTGTATGGAAGAACGGCCCACACATGCTGCGATAATGTGTGGCCTATGTGTTTATGCAACGCATGTGGAGAAAGGCAAGGCCAGAGAGTGTTGAACGTATGCCCAATTTGCCGCGATGAAGTGATTGGTTGTTTTAGAATATAAATATATATATATAAATTCCTAACTTGAAAGTCAAAGAAACATGTCTGAAAAGTTGGCTGAATAAAAGAGAGCCTTCATAACTTATTAAAAATATTATTTCGGGGGGTTGGACATAGCCTCACAATCGGTCATTCTATTTCAATTTTTGAAAAAATTGAATAGCCAGCCCAGTAAGAGCAAAAATAAGTTGTTGAGTATTGATTTTTTTTTGTTAAAGTACCTTTAGCTTCAACCTTTGCAGGGTTCCTGATTTTTTTTTATATTTATTGATTTTTTTAAAATGTTGATATAAGAAGGCCTAAATCGGACAATTTAAATATGAAATTGTAGACTAGTGTATTAGGCTTATAGGCCTACAATTTTATATGACAAACCCTTCTTCTTGGATTAATTTTTTATGGATATTGATCCTTTTTTGTCTGGAGAGATAACTTGATAAAATGTAGCCACACATTATGACTTTTTCTCCCTGAAGAAGTCATTTTAATTTTTTCTGACCAAGTAGTTATTAAAATGATATCATATTTTTGTGTCTGACGCTTTACAATTCTTTACTCTAAGACAGCGGTCTTCAAACTTTTTCACCCAAGTCCCAATTATTAAACAAGCAAATCGCTGCGTCCCAACACTCCTTCGCCATATTCCCCCCCCCCCCCACTCCAATGTGAAGACCGTTATTACGGTCACTTTTACATTTAAGCTCAATTTTTTTTCAGGCTCAGGGCCTATATGGCCTTGGTACACAATGCCACTGCTTAATCAAAGTTTCTACTGTCTTTCTAATAAGTGTCTAACCACACTAACAAAAATATGTCAAACTCAGTATTTACCAAATATGGCCTACTATAGCACTGAGGCTACTGATTCTGACAAACCAATGGGATGTCTACTGCCACCATTGTAGAATTGGGGGCGGCATATGGATCAAAAGCAGCAACGGACATTATATTTTTAGCAGTCGCACAAAGACACCTACCGAAGGTGGGGTTGCAGTTCTACGAGAATTTTATCTACTGGGCCCAATGTTAGATAGTGAGCAAGACAAATTAGCACCATTCCCCTAAATCGGTCAGGACAGAATAAGGGTTCTGGTCAAACTCCAAGCGGTTCCTACTCCTAATCCACCCAGCGCCTATTAGTCTTGCTGACCAGATGATTGACAGGTTGGTGATTAATATTCTAGAGTTAATTCGTTACATAAGCTTCAATGGTCGCCTTCATCAATGCAACTCTAATACTTGGGGAGGTCATTTTCACCTGTACATCCTTGTACATAGGCCTATTTCAAAAAATGACTCATTTCGAATTCAAAAAGATCACAGTTCAAAAGACCACAACATGAGAGTCTGGCCCCGAGTTATCTAAGCAACTGCAATTTTTTTCAAATTTATTAATTTTGTAAAAACAAATATTGATTATTTATGGCCTACTAGGCCTATACTAGGCAATTTTATGGTGTCCCAAAAGCAAATCTCACGTGTCCCAAGTTTGGGACGCCGACCCAGACTTTTTTTTTAAAACCGACGCCTGCTCTATGACATGGTCGACAGTAAGCCTATTTATAGCCAGTTGGCCAAACACTTTGCGGAGAGAGGGAAATTCTCCTTTCACCTGAAAAATATATCAAATAGGGCCAACAAACAGCAAATTTTTTTATTAGTGCTAGCACAATTATTGTGTAGCGTAGTAGTATGACTGTGTCTGTTTTAGGACCTAGAAATGAAGTTTTAAAAGCCTATAGGGCCTACCACGTCGTAGGCCTGGGAAAGCATTGATCACTGCTTTAAGAGTCATCTTGGATCAATTGTATATATCTTATTTAAATCAAATGATTTAAATTTACCCTGCACCTTTGTACAAGGAAAAAATGGATTTCTGAAATAACACTGGTGTGTTTGAACGAATTTCGGTTCCGCTCGTACAAAATTCGAAAAAATATTATGCTCAAATTTTTTATTTTAAACTTGCGATAATGGCTACACCGTTGTCCAAAAATTGAAATATAATGTCCGATTGTGAGGTTGTGTACCGTGTTAAAAATACTATGGTGGAAGAGTCTCTCTCTTTCATCCAGACATCTTTCTTGAACTTACCCGGTCGATTAGAGTACTACCATTATTATTTTATTTAGGAATGCAAACATAACATTTATGCTCGATCTAATAATCTAACAGGTGGGGTAGCAATCCTCTCTAAACCACACCTAAACATAGAGCATAGATCGACAACATCATAAACCTCCTCTAGAAACTTCCTTTAACAAAAACCAATACCCTTCACCCACACATCTCACACCATGTGCATAACATGGCAACTCAGTTTCGCCATAAATAGCCTCTCACTTGGGGTTTCTGTAGAATATTTAGCAAACGCCCCCCCAATACAAATCACACTATAAATTTACTTGGTAGTGAATAAGGTCTGACCTGCTGACTATGACCGATACCACCAGATGTTTCAACCAATTCTGTAACGATCTTCTTACATATTTTAACACAGCATTCCCTTGTTAGGCAAAGGAAAAGCCCAAACAAAAATAGTCGTGGTTAAGCAAACAGCCATAAGCAGAGGGCCAAACAAATTGCGCAATTACACTACCATTGCAAAACATTAACCAAGGACCATAAAACTTAACATGAGGATCGTTCATTAAAAAAAAGGTCATCGCACTTAACATCAGATCAAGCTAAACGACAAACATCAGATCAGGTTATATCTTCTGCAACAACATATCGAAAGTTTCTGACACATTGTGGCCAGATTTATCAATGCTCAAAATAAGGACCCTAGTCCCAAAATCAACCTCACGATCGAACATTAGCGCGAAAATTCATAAACTCTGACCCAAAAGCAATTCTCAAAACATCTAAATGAGTTCTTTCTCAATGCTGGTATAAACAGTCGACCACAGACACCAAACCCATCACCTCATTCCTGTGTCATTGAGAATAAGCAGGAAATTAATTCAATTTTTCCTCCATCCAACCACCCATCATGAAGTACCGATATCATCAAACCCTGAAATTACAATCATTCAGCGGGCTTAGACAATGTTCCTGGATCCTGTTTTGCCAAAATGTGGAAGTATTATTAGCTCACCCACTAGCATTTATCATAATTCCTCCTTTTGTACAGCGGACCTTCCTCCAAGCTCAAAGAGGCCAAAGTAATACCATCTATTAAGCACAAAGGTAACAACCAAGATCCTAACAATTGTAGGCCAATTTCCTTAAACCTCCTCCTTCTCTAAAGTTTTTCGAAGAAATCAGTACTTCCGTCTATCATCCCTCCTTTCAAAACACAAATATCTTGCAAGCAATCAAACCCGGTTTCCAGAAGGGCAAAATACAACCATAACTGCCTCTTCTCATTCCTATCTGCACCACTATAAAGGCACTCGATCATGGCGACCTGCGCTATTCGTGTGATACCATGGACCATGGTATACTTCTTCAAAACTGAATCTATAGGTATCAGAGGTATAGCCAATAGATGGATTGCATCATTTCTCAATTCACACCGCTTCCAGGTAGGTAGAAACTTGATAATTATTGATGAAAATGATACATTACTAAATCCACTCCGACTCTTAAGACTTGTCTGTGGTGTGCCCCTAGGAACGTCCTAGCGGCCCCCCATGCTTCTTTACTTTATGTAAACGAATGCCCAACACAGTTGACGTAGGCATACTGACGCAATTTGTAGATGCTTCAAGTAACTCTTAACGTGCAACCAGAGATGGGCTTGCAGAACTCATACATAACTCAAATACACAGCCGAACGCAAATGTCGGAATATGTAAAAATAACCTTCTCTCCCTTCAAACAACAAAACTGTGCTACCTTAAACTTACACTCCACCTCAAGCCCCCTCAGAGATAGTCCCCTAATTCGCATGATGGCCAAACATTATGAGGAGATGACAACGTGACATTTCTCGGCATTACACTCTCGGAGAACCTTGATTAGTATGCTCATATCGAAAGTGTATGCTCCAAAAATAAAATAAAGGGTGTTTATGTGTTTAATGTTTTATGCTAGGAGGATGAAGCCAATTGTAGCAACCACATATTGAAATTAATATATCATATGCCACATCCACTCGCACTATCTCATACGGGCTTCTATTCTGGGTATGTCATCACAAGCTAATCGTGTCTTTTTACTCCAAAAACGAGCTATTACGCCCATAACAGATCCTCATGGCAGTGATCCTCCCTGCCGTAAAAATCTCCCACAATTAAACATTCTTACCTCAGGTAAGTACCTTATACAACTTTCCCGCTATTTTTGTACGTACACATTCAGACATACTTCACTAAAAACTCATCCATTCAAACTTAAAAACACCGTGCAATTTCTAACATTTCATGTCCCCCATCATAAACCCCGCAATATCCAAAGGACCTATATACGCTGCCTCTCCATATACAATAAACTGCCAAAACCACATCAGAGACCATCCCCAAAAAATCATACACATTTATTAGCCAAATTAAAAGCATTTCTCAGTAGAAAGGCATTTTACTCACTAATGAATTCCTACTAGATAACCTTGTCCTCACCTACAAACTGTCCCCTTATAGATCCGTTACTATAGGCTAGGCACTCCACATATATTTTAAATTCAATAATAATACCTTTCATAATCAATATATATCATAGGCTAATAGTACTCAATTTCATTTTTATTTTCAATAATCAATAATTAAATTCAAAACAACTTCAATTCAATAACGGTACTTAGTATCATACTGTTGGGATAATACAATACTAGTACTAGGCCTATACAAATAATTGATTCTCATTGAAAATTCCTCATTCTATTGATTATTCATTGTTATATTGAGTAAATTCTTCTAAATTTTTTACCCTTTGTCCTCCAAACTACAAACTTTCCCTTATAGATTCCGTCACACTAGGCCCCTACATGTAATATTTTAAATCCAAAACTAATCCCTATTAAACATAAAAAACCAATAATAATAACCATATCATCCAGATGCTAGCGTTTATATTATTGTACATCCCTAATGAACATCGTATTGTATTATATCATATCAATAAACTCAGTCATTTTTTCACTTCATTATTCCATAATCAATTCAAAACAACTTCTTATTCCCAATACTAGTTACTCATACTAATAATACATATAACTTGATTCAATAAAATACACATTCTATTTGATTATCCATTTTATATTTAGTAATTTTTTAAATTTTACTGTAATCCTCTCCTAATGTTTTTTTATTGTGGTTCCTTCCACTACAAAACTGCCCTTACTAGAGTCGTACATAGGCCCTACACGTATATTTTAAAATACAATTATCATAAATTCCATTTTTCTAATCATATACTATAGCATATGCTAGCGTTTTATATTATTATTCATCCTATTCCGAAATCAACATAGCTATGTGTATCATATCAAACCAATTATCATTTCATTTTCTCACATTTCATACTCAATCAATTCAAACAACTTCAATTCTTCAATACTAGTATACATACTAGATATACATATATAACTTGATTTGCATGAAATATGCATTCTATTTTATTATTCAACTTTGATACCATGTTTTGCCTTAGGAACTATTCAACTCCCTCGTCACGAAGCGGGGTATACTCTGCTACCATGATAATAGTCACTTAAGTGAATAAAAGTTCTACTCTACTCATATATTCCATCAGCTTTTTATTGATTTTGTATTGTGAAAATGTTAATGTATTTTTTTTGTAATTACGCAAGAGTGTTGATGATATTGATACATTCTCTCTCTAACAGAAATTTTGTGTTGACATGGTTTGGATTCCCAAATTTGGGTTTAGCATATTTCAACTGAGGCCCCGACTAGAGTTATGTAAAGACGGCGTAATGTTTTCGTTCACTGAAAGTGTCCACACAGTACCGATTTCTAAAACCTAACATATTATGCGATGTAGAAATATTTTTGATAGATGCTGATTAAACGACAAATTTGTCACAAAAATTATTCCAAGATCTCTTATCATTAACACGCTGAAGGAAGAAATTTAACAGTAATTTAAATGGTAGCTGTTCTTCTGTTTGTAAAAGATATAGTGAAGCACTTGGGACACATTAAGATTTAATAACCATGTTCGACATCATTCTGAAAGCAAATCAAGATCAAGTTGAAGTCTAAAGTAGTCCATATGATCCATGACAGGGAGATATAGTTCCAAGTCATCTGCATACAACAGACATTTTGCACACTTGATTTGCGATGGAAGGTCATTTACAAAGAGAGTTAATAATAGTGGTCCAAGAATCGATCCCTGTGGTACTCCAGACGTGACAGAAATGAATGAAGATGAGCTTGCATCAATACCAACCGATTGTGTTCTACCAGTAAGTTAGCTGTAGAAGTTCTATTATCTTTCTCACAGATACCCAAAGCTTCTAGTTATATATAAAATATATCATATTATTATATTTATATATATATTAGCCCGAAAGGACCATGACGGTCCAGGGAGACCGTTGTAAAGGGGGCAGAAATTTAAAACAGAAAAACCACATTGTTTTGCTGTAATGCAACAGGTACAGATAAATTAAAACCACTAATCATCGGACGATCACAAAACCCGCGCTGCTTTAAAAAAGCAAGATGCCTGGCAGCCGATTACAAAGCGAACACCAAGACATGCATGACTTCACGTTTCTTTTAAGATTGGTTGCTGCAAATCGACGATAAGAGTTTCGTGCTAAAAAAGAAGAAAAATTGTTTAATCGTGGACAATGCTTCTCCCATAATGATGTGCCACCCAGGCCTGAAAAAGTTAAGATGAATATTTTTACCAACTAATTGCACATCGATCCTACAACCGTTGGACCAGGAGTATATCCGCATCTGGTAAAAGCAAAATAACGCCATACCTGCGCTGCGCGAAGCCATCGAGATGACGAGAGCATAGTTGTGTGGAGACAAATGTGACATTCTTAATCATAACAAACTGTTGGCGTAAAGCTGTTTGACAGATCGCATAGAAGCGCAGAACATAGAGGAAGGAGGAAGACGACGAGGAAGGCATCGGTGATGTCGATAATATCGACGCCCAAGAAGAAGAAAAACGAGAGGTTGAATTATGTCCGCCCAGCGAGATACAACTATCTTCAAGAGTTGTTTTTTTAAAAACGGCAAGAATTCGATGTACCTGCAGGTGTCACACTGTTCGACTATCTCTATGCTGATGACGATGGTTGCAGTGGCAGCCAAGACACTGACCTACACAATATACAAGAGGTGCAAGATCGCGACAACGAGATGCCAGCTAAGCAAATGACAGAGAGGATGAAAAAAAAACTGCCCCACCCCCCCCCCCCCCCCCCCCCCCTCCACCCTCGCAAAGAAAACATCTCGGGCAAGACGCAATCACCAGGTGTGAACAACTGCCAAAGGTTCCTGTACACGTGCAGGCGAGGTTCCACTAAATATCAAAACAATCTAGACGATCAGACGTGTTCTGCGTTCGGAACGCCCTCCAGAAACTAAGCAAAAGCAGATCACAGACTCTCTTTCGATAAGGGACGGGAAAACGCATTGTTGAGACAGTAGGGGCTAACAACTTTTCAAATAAGTAAAATAAAAGTGATTTAAAAGCACGTTTTTGCTTGGACAATTCGCCGTCTTTCAGGTGCGGCTTCTGGGTATTGCGTTCCCGTGGTCGTGGGCCTCGATTTATATTATTATTATTTATTACAGTAGTATTTATTATTTTTCCATGCATATCTAGTCAACAAATATCGTTGACAGTGTTTTGGTTTGTTCATGTAACTAGTTGTCAAATTCGTACTTGACACCGTTTTCTTACTAATTTCAAACTGTTTGACCATGGGACGAAAGGGAAGAAGTTTTTCGTTCAGATGAATAAACGATAGAACGTTCACAAGCCAAATTGAAAGTTTTCAAAGCGTGGTCTTTTCTGTGGAAAGTCGTGAAGAAAAAATGTTGGTGAGGGTAGGTCTATCCCTAGATGCAGCCTAGGCCCAATCTACAGGTTAAGTATGCGTAAATTGCTAATGATGTAGCGGGTCCATTCAATAAGACCTAGTATTTCCACGACAATTGGCCTAGATTCTAGGCCTAGGACCATTGGCACAGTTGCCATGTGATGTAAGATAGTTAGTTAGGGACCATAACCGTACAGTCTAGGCCAAAGGATGAGGCCGACATGTCAGATTCGGACAGCATGATGTCTTGTATCAAAACAAGGATCCAATCTGACACAGCTAGTCAGGGGCCTATCTGTTGTAGTACGGCTAGGGACCCGATAGGGACCTAGTTCCAGCAGTGTAACACGATACTCAACTCCGGCTAGCGGCAGACGTCATCAACCAGTACTATCAGATGTGTCCGTAGCCTGTGTATCCTACCCCCCCCCCTCTCCTTTTGTAACTTTAATGCTTTGGACTTCCGTCTTGCACCGTTCGGTAAACGTTTCTCGCGCGCGTCTCTTAACGAATTAAACCTGCTATACTCCGTGCTCAGGGATGTGATTAACCCCAAATCTCACCACGCGATTATTCAAATAGGTTAGGGCCTGTACGTCGTTAATACTAAGTGTGCTTAGGACCATGAGCGTACGAAAAGTGTGGTGTCGGTAAACAACGTGAGACGTGTGTGGGATGTTCGGACAGTGTGCGGGAACGTAGGCCTAGGCCTTAGGGCCTCGGAGGAACGAACGTGCATCAGAAAAAATGTTGGCAGGAGGCCAAGAGGCATCAAGAAACTAAACGAGTAGATCGTTTTCAAGAATGGAAGTTTCCGGTGAAAAACATCTAGAAAACAAAAGACTTGTGCGCCATTAGCCAGGCACGAAAAGGTGATGGAACTGCAGAACCAGTCGGACGTCGGGAAGAACGAAAGCGCGCACAACCATTTGATGCTAGTTAGAGCAACACACGTACGTACAGTCAGCCAAGAGTGCCCCAAAGGAAGGCATGGTTCAACTTGGGTGCAGCCTATGAAGCTAAAGGCTGGGAGCCTGGGGCAGGGCGTTGCGGTTTGAAGCGTACACTGTGGTCATGCAGACTTGAAAACTTTAAGGCCCAGGGAGGAAGACATCGCCAAAGTTTCGTCATGGCCACAACAACGAGGACGATATTGACGCAACAAATTCAGTGATGATTGGCTGGTAGTCGATCTCTTGGTGGGTGGCCGGACGGCGTATGGTCCTATGCCTCATGGCAATGACAACCGTGGCACTCGAGGTGAAGAGTGAAACCATCTAAGACAAAGCTACTGCAAGAAGCAAACAGAGCGAAAAATGCTAATGGTTAAACTCTGATTGAAACGGCTTTATACACTAAATTCAAGAAGAAGATGCCAACAGAAAAAATCAAACAATAAGAAACAGGAAAACAACAGCTGATGTAAGAAGTTTGTTTATAAAGGTTTCACAAGTGTCATGAAGGTCACAAGGCTGTGGATCTGCCTATAAAGAAAACACATCTCACATCAGAAAACGTATCAGAACAAGTAACCAAGTTTACAATTTTAACAGCCATGACAAGATGAGAAGCGATCGTCGCCTAGATGTACAACGGGGCCACCAACACCCGGACCAGGCAGGGTACACACCAGTGCTACCGCTAGAGGCGGGGGTAATAAAAAACAGGGATGCCCCTCAGTCCGATCCGTTGCAACCTTCCTCAAGGAGCCGATCATCCGTTCGCGCACCTGCGAGGGCGGTTGGAAGATGGCGACGACGTGCGGGGCACCCCAATCTCTGTTCTAGCACTATGCAGTACGATTTCGTCCTGACCCGCCAAGAACATAGAGGCGGGTGAGACGACAGCTAGCCAGAGTGTGGGACGCGGCCACGTGAGGCGGGACTACGGTTTACAACGCGAAGTGCGCGTCGCGCACTCGTAAGAAGCACAACCAGTTAGACACAACGCTCGCCAGTCCAAGGCGTGGACATGGTGACTCTGGCCGCAGGGAGAGGCATACCAACACCTGGGCCCCGATTTCAGTACAGTTTTATCCCGGTTATTAAGACGAGTTAGGTGGTATAAGTGCGTATACTCGAATCCAATTCATTTGATAGACTTATCCACGCCTCGACCGGGGATAAGAAAATACGTAAACAGATGGCGGAAATTTTAAATTTTGCATCTATGTGAAAACGAGGAAAAAAGTTGTCATACTCTCGATAAAAACAAATCAGAAACCGTTCCGGCCTAGGCACAGATGTAGAAAATTATTCATAATACAACAGTGTAGGCCTAAAGTTCCATTAGGCTATAGGACTACATAATTAAGCTAACATAACAAGTTTTGGACAAGCCCTAGGCCTGTTCCTTAGGCAAACCCTAGACCTGCACGACCTGTTCAGAACACATCCCGCACAAATAACTAGTTTTGATTACCTAAAAGGCCTAATGCAGATAAAGAATGGTATGATAGTCCTAGGATATTCCAAATTTACGGCAATAATAAGCTTTTCTTTTCTTTAAAGAATTCACCGCAATCTCCGGTCACTAAATGAAAAAGTAAAACAAAAGATGGGTGGAAATTTTCAGTGTTCTTTTGCTAATTTTGCTGATTTACATGGCTGTGGAATGCAGTGGAAAATAACATTTGTTGGTCTGTTTTGTTGCATTGGAAATTTTTGATTGGATGAGAGTTGCCCAGACCTTAACCAGCCTTTATCCTGCCATGTCCTGCATTATTACGTCCTTAATACCCACCTATACCCGGATAAATGTCATGAATCGGGGCCCTGGGATCCGAACGGATACAGGACCAGCAGACACCAGTGGCTGGGAGATAGCTCGGATGTCGCCGACCCGCGAAGATCGACGAGTCCCTGCTGGCGCCTGGCAGAAGCAGAAGAACGCCCGTGAGGAACCTTCCTACTCCCGAGGATGGAGTTCATCATGATCGGTCGGGTGCCATGAAAAAAGACCTGGTTTCACCGTTCGACAAGCCATGGAAAGCAGCAGCAAAAGAGGTGGATGAACTTTGCAGCGCCCCAAGCCTGAGCTTGCCCACACGCCATGCACGAGGGTGCAGTGGGACTTCTGCCCTTGGCCGACTCCAGCGACGTCCTCGCGGTCACGCACCCGTCGAGAACCACTCTGTTATTGGGCCTGCCATTGTATGACACAGCAAGTTTTCACTTACCTCAACGTGAAAGATATCAAGCGTCCTCTCGCAGACGTGTAAGCAAAAATGTAAAGGACCAGGAGGACTTGGTACAAAATGGTCAAAAGAAATTGGAATTTGTCCACGCTATTTCACCAATTGACATTCAACTAGCGTTCATTGTACAAAATCATGAATTTTGCACAACGCAAGCAGAAGGTTCCCGTGATGCCAATCAGTTGTGTCATGTAGGTAGCTTTTTTAATCATCCCGTCTCCAAGCCCTGCCCCGGAAGAATATAGAGAAGTACGGTTCTTACCACCCACAGGATATAGTTGTGTCCTGAGGCATTTCTGTCACAAATAATCATTTAATTTCCGGTTATAGTTAGCGCAAGCAAAGAGATTTGTTTAAATCTATATGTATAAAACAGAAAAAATGTAATATGCTTAGGTACATAGTCCTTTTAATGAACTATCGTTTAAGTATAGTTTTTATTATATCTTACGTTTAAGATGAGGTGGTCATACGAAATGATTTAAACCTAACATTGATGTACCTACTAGAGTTCTCAGGCCTAAAAGAGACACCTGAGACGACCAGTCATTCAAGTTTCAATATCTCTGGAAAGAGTGCTTCAAGATAGTCCAACAAGTAAAATATTTGCAATGATGTGTCCATTACCAAATCCTGTTTTTTTTTTTTTTTAGCTATAGGCATATATTTAAATATTTAATATATCCATAGCCACTACAATATTTATCATGTATAGTTGGATAGGTTTTATATATTAAAAACTTTAAAACGTCCATAACACGTCGTGAGATCCATCTTATTCATATGCAATAACATAATTAACTACTCCTAAATAGACATAGAAAAATGAATGCATGGCAAGAGTACACAAAAGCTCATGGCTATAAAACTAGGGAAAAACGCCTTAAGTCCCGACGCGTTGTTGGAATGAGCGTATATGGGCGCATGAGCTGCCATGTGTACGCGGATTTTACTGTGTTATAGTGAAAAAATCATTACTAATCGAAGATTTATTTTAAATTAAATTAAAATTAAATACAAAATTATCCCCTACTGGAATTTTTTAATTAAATTAAATTAAATAAAAAATTAACTTAATTTTTTAATAAATCGTAATTTTAAAAGAAAATAATCGTAAAATTGCAATTTTCATGAGAAATAATTTTTCGATTACGCTCAAATTTCAACACGAGTATCTTAATTTATAAATTAAGGTTCTGATGAAAAAAATCATTACAAGCGGGGAACAAAGCATTGTAGTGTTATAAGCGAAGACAATTTCAAAAAATCGAAAAAAATCGTTAAAATGCAATTTTCCACGAGAGAAATAATTTTGATTCGTACTCAAAATCAGTGGCAGTTCTAAGTTCAGAGATTTCGAAGGTCTCATAAAAATTTCATCGCACTCGGGAGTATTGGTTTAGCCGAATCGTGCCCTTAACAAACAGACAAAATAATAATAATAAAAAAACATTCCAGATGTTTTCTCCAGTGTAGGTAGAATGAATCTTCGCTCCGCTTCGCTACCTGCTCATCAAATAATATGTAGGTAATATGTAAGAGTCTTCTTACATAAATAAATAAATAAATTGTGTTTAGAGTCTACCAACTCAGTTATATAACTGATTTTCAGTGGGGGACATTAAACCAAACGCAACTAAAGCAAACCCGGTAGGTTAACGAAATGTTTATCTTTACGTCAAAGAAAATAATTACGTTATCGATTGTCGTGAGTTGTTGATAAAAAATTTCTTTGAGGGAAGGCTTTAATTGAAAATCTTTTCTACCACTACTATATTTGTACAGGTTTCTAAAACATGTTTATAGTAAAACTTTGCCACACTCCTCACAAATGCGGAGGATCTTCACCTCTAAAAGATATCCGTGAGTGAGGTTTTGTGTGCTCCGATTCCAACGAGCCAGAAAACCACTTCTTCACTGCGAGAGGAGCGACGAGAAGAGATCCAGCTGCCCT